>JAOTQE010135872.1:0-20680 GCA_025631205.1 Nesometra sesokonis
TACTCAAAAACCCCCAGGGGCAAAGTTTCATGCTTCTTTCCAGAAATGCACACCTATTTCACATATCCGCCCCACTACTATATTTAGGCTTGGTTTAGCAATCATGATGTGGTGAGTGCTCAACCTTACAGAGAGCAACATGCTATATTTAGGCTTGGTTTAGCAATCATGATGTGGTGAGTGCTTAACCTTACAGAGAGCAACATGCTCTATTTAGGCTTGGTTTAGCAATCATGATGTGGTGAGTGCTTAACCTTACAGAGAGCAACATGCTATATTTAGGCTTGGTTTAGCAATCATGATGTGGTGAGTGCTCAACCTTACAGAGAGCAACATGCTATATTTAGGCTTGGTTTAGCAATCATGATGTGGTGAGTGCTCAAACTTACAGAGAGCAACATGCTCTATTTAGGCTTGGTTTAGCAATCATGATGTGGTGAGTGCTCAACCATACAGAGAGCAACATGCTCTATTTAGGCTTGGTTTAGCAATCATGATGTGGTGAGTGCTTAACCTTACAGAGAGCAACATGCTATATTTAGGCTTGGTTTAGCAATCATGATGTGGTGAGTGCTCAACTTTACAGAGAGCAACATGCTCTATTTAGGCTTGGTTTAGCAATCATGATGTGGTGAGTGCTCAACCTTACAGAGAGCAACATGCTCTATTTAGACTTAGTTTAGCAATCATGATGTAGTCCTCTAAGTGGCGGGAGGTAATAAGAATTGACACAAAACAAAATTTAATGACCGTATGTTTTTTTTTCAAATTGTGTATCGGTAGACATACGTGATTTAAAAGTAGCACATTATTTACATATGTTGCAGATCCAGGAAAAAGGAGGCATATGTTGAAAAATTGAAAATTGAGTTATATAAATTAAGAAACTACATATTATTGTCTTCCGCATGCAAAAAAAAAGAATCAGTTTCATACAATGTTTCCTTGCAAAGTTTTGAACAATCAAAGTTGGAACATTTATAATGTAAGTTTTGAGAAAAACTGCATTCAGTAACTAAGTGGTGTTATTTTAAATCGCATTTTTTAACATTTTTGTTATCATTTATATGAAAATTGTTAATGTAGTATGAAAGTTAAATGTTTACACTGTATGGTTTTGAAATAAAATAAATTTAGAAAAAAATTGACCATTATTTTGTTTTCTGCCTACTGTGGAAAACTACCTTTGAAACTTATGCCTCGCATAAAAAAAAACCTGTTTGCAATGCCAGGTCCGACTTTGCCTCTGGGAGTCCCTATTTACAACAGCTGCGCGTCTTTTTTTATTATTATCCATTGTCATTTTGACCAAAAAAAAGTTTTGGGGCGATTTTAGTGGGGGCTTAAGCCTGTTAAACCCCCCCCCCCCTTAAATCCACCACTGTCTCCTCTGCCTTGGCATATGCTACTCAATATCAATATAGTACTTTTCCTTCAATCTAAAAGATACATAATGTGTTAAAATTAATACAATCTGATAGGGTTACTTATAGGTAATGCATTGGTATACAGCTTTCACAAATGTATCTGACTTTAAATAAACATCCTTCTTCTAAATTCACTGTTTATTTTACTTTTGTTGGATTCAATTACTTTCCGATGTCACTTTCCAATAATCACACGTTGTACTGTTAATTAGTTGTTGCCATATCAATAAAAAAAAACTTTGATGTTTTTAAATTTTTTAATTGTTTTCTAAATATTCTCAATAAACAAATTTTAAATTTTTTATTCATTTTTAATTGCTGTTCACAAAAGTTGGGTTTGAAAGATAATTATAGAGGGCAGTAGATACTCAAATGTTAGACTGTCTACACAATCATGAATGCCCTCACAGTTATGCTGTTCTGAAATTGGTTAAATGTAATAAGAATTTACCAAAATAAGACAATACCATTCACCAGTGATCTATTAGTTTTCAATTTCCATATATCAATTTTCTATTATTTCATTGAATATTTAATATTAATGACAAAACTAAACACTTCAAAATTTATTAAAGAAGGCAAGTAATTATTAGATAAATTAGTGTTTTACCATGAAGTAGTAATAGTATAAGTAGTAACTAATTACATTGCAATGTTTTAAAATTAAATGCTTCAAAAAGTTTACTAAAAAGTCTAAATATTTATAATTAATAGTTAAATAAGTACCTTTTAGTATTTATTATTATTTTTATTATTATAATAATTGAATAACATTGCAATGTTTTAAACACTCTGCTTTTAGTTTTTTATTCATATTTTGTGTGCACTAGATGTTAACAAGATTTAAAATACTCATTTATCTTTAATTTCCAGAGAATTGGAATTCAATCGAATCACAGAGATTCCAGCATATACTTTTAGAGGCCTGGCTGTTACAGATTTGTAAGTAACTGATCAATCCATAACACACTTTAGTACAAATTTTCATAATATTTGACCCTCTTGGACAGTGGTGGCGCTACTGGGGGGTGGGGGCGTTAGGGGTACAGCCCCTGTCAGGGGATATTTCCCCCACCCAAAAAATTAAAAAACTGAAGATTGCATGGTGGCTTTCTAGGTCTAGTCGAGCCCCCAATATACCAAATGGCCTAAAACGATGCACAAAATATGGCGAACTTCTTACACCTTAGTATTACGAAGTATACAACTTGCAAGGAGGCTCATAGAGCCCTACCGAAGTCATGTAGTTGGGTCATTAATTTGGGGCCAAAATCAACACAAATACCATGCTTGACATGCCGTGTTCATTTTACTGGACAATTTACCAGTAAAATGCTTCAATTTGGAAAACACTGAATTAATAATACAAGTAGTTTTTCAGCTGGAAAAACATTTTAAGTTCTCATGTTTATTTTTATTTTTTATGTAAAACTTGTTATTTTTAGATGGGTATATACTGTAGTACCAATTGAGGGACTCATAAAGTTTTATTGCATTTATTTCAGAGATCTTTCACACAATCCTATTGAGATATTACATGATGATTCCTTCACTGACATCGATGAGGACACTCTTGATGTTATGTAAGACATTTTTGTTTTAGTTTCTAACTTAAGTTAATTTGATTTAGGTGGTGTTGTTAGACACCAAGGATAACCTACGAAAGTCTGAAGAGGACTTAGTTTAATTGGGGTCCTTCTGGTGGTTACTGGGGGCAGTACACCGGGTGGACAATCCTCTATTCTTTTCTGAAGAGTGAGGGAGACTCACATTTTTTCAACCTAGCTCTCAGCCAATTTTCTTTCTTCAGGTTTCTCACATATTCTCCCATTTTATAAATATAATTGCAAATTGAAAAAAACCTCAATGTTATCAATATGCTATGACAGTTTATAGTTACAAGATACCTGATTTTACACTATGTGTATGCCGGATGTCCCATGCCCTTGGTGGGGAATGTGGATTTCCTTCTCAGGCGTGGATCCAAAGGGGGATCATCAACCAAAAAAAAAAAATTTAAAGAGTAAAAAATGTAAAGAGAAAAAAGTGTCCACATATTTTTGAGTGGATATCCCCACTTTGCGACTGTTTAGTCCAAGATGATCTGTATGATCGTCTAGAGGTTTATATTTTCAAACATTTTCTATAGGAGGGAATTGTCCCCCTTCCAAACCCACCCCCTGGTGCAGTAAGTCTTTCTGTGCCTTTCCAACTAAAATGGATCTGGTCTGTGCAATTTCTGAATCAACCCCTGTTTCTGACCTGCTTATCAAGTCAGGTTCACCCCGTTTGTATTGCATCAAACCTTGGACCAGCAAGCTTCCATGATTCAGCACAGTGAATACCGGCAGTTACCCAACTCGGCTAAATGCTGCTCTCTACTTGGAAGGATTTCATTTACTTATAAAAAATTGATTTGATTGATGTATAAGAAACTTATGAGAATTCTGACATTCTTATTTCACCCACATCCAACAGCGTAAACGCCAATTACAAAATATGACTCATTACGAGGCTTAGGCACGTTGTCGTGAGAATAATCCTGGCGCTTGGTCAGGATTGAACCTAGAACCTCAGGATTGGTAGGCAAGCACGTCAACCACTACAGCTACAGCGCCACTACAGCTGCAGCACCACTAATGACATTTGAAAAACCTAGCATTAGGACATCTCAATGTCAATAGATGCACTGATTAAATTTAAATAACATCATTAATATCATCATTCTTGATGATAGAAGTCGAAATGTTGAGAAATCATGGCCTCACTTTCCTTTTTTGGAGTTACTGTAATTCTATGATATCTCAATATATTTAATGGGATTAATTTCATGTTTGAAACCTTCAAAGTTTCACTGCCTTTATTTATTATTATCACATATATCTACTGTATCAAACGTGATCAGTAGGAAACTATAATTACTTAAGATAATGTTGAATAATTTTTTTCTAAATAAAATAATATTTATGTTCATTGCTGTTGTGTTTCCTTTATTCTATGTAAACAACAAATACTCTATTTTGGTTATATTGGCAAATATTGTAGTGGCGCTGCATCTTGGTGGTTTATGTGTTTGCCTGTCAATGCCAAGGTCCCGGTTCATTCCTAACCAAGTGCTAGGTTTATTCCAACAACTGTTTGCCACTGCCTAAGCCTTGTAATCAGTTTTAGTTTATAAGCATGATATAGTATATTCGAAAGGTCCACTAATCAACTTCAAGTAAGAAAGTATAATGCATACTCCAAGCAATGAGATACACGCCATTGTGACAAGATTCAATATTTCGACATAAATCATGTCATTATCAGGAATGCATATTGAATCTTGTCATGATGGCGTGTATCTCATTGCTTGGAGTATGCATTATACTTTCATATAGTATATTCATCCTGTAATTGGAAACTTATTGGATGTATTGAGTATTACTTCATAAGCATGATATAGTATATCCATCCTGTAATTGGCGAATTACTTGCTGTTGGATATGAATAAAATGAAATTTTAAATATCTAAATTTAATATCAGGACTTTATTTACTACACAGTGACCTAAGCTACACCAAGATTGACATGCTACCGACCAATGGGCTTAAGAAGATTAAGATATTGAATATTGAAGAAACCCCAAGACTCATGCAGTTTCCATCGGTCTTTGTTTTTGAACAAATAGAAGAAGCTAAACTTCACTACTTCAGCCATTGTTGTGCTTTCACCTACGAAACACAGAAAAATGCTCCGGATGAATCCAATTTCAACAAAACAGATGAAGTTAGAGGGTGTACAACTACTGCTGAACCTTACTGGCCCAAAACCACTAATAATAATAATGAGCGGACTAAAGTCAGGACTTCTCCTATGTCTGTAACGATGTTTCCATTTGAACCATTCGATCCGTTTGCTGCTATTAGTTCTGATTCAGTAGTTCAAACTGGACATGGTGTAGCATTACGGCGTAGATCAGTTGGAAGATCTGCATATGTTACTGTGAATTCACCTTCAGATCCTACTGACAGTGACCGCCAATCACATGTTATATCTTCATTAGTTTTCCCGTCAAATGATTCAAACAACTTTCTACACAACAGTAACAGTGGGTCCTTTGATATCTTTGGATTTGAGACCGCCCCTATTAATCCAAATACAACACATAATCACATTGGAAGCAAATGTAATGAACTTGCCCAAAAAAACTACAGCCTGGTAAAATGTACCCCTGTACCTAATGCTTTTAATCCCTGTTCAGATGTAATGGGGTATGTGTTTCTGCGTGTTTGTGTCTGGGGTGTTGCTATGACCGCCCTCGTTGGTAATTTAGTCGTCGTCATGGTGCTATTGTCTAATAGAAACAAGATGTCTGTACCAAAGTTTCTGATGACCAATTTGGCATTTGCTGATTTTTGTATGGGGTTGTATTTACTGATGATAGCATCCGTTGATGCCCATACCATAGGGGAATATTATAACTATGCCATCAACTGGCAATGGGGTGCAGGCTGCCGCATTGCTGGTTTCTTTTCACTATTCTCTAGTGAGCTGTCAGTTTTTACCTTATCAGTGATGACTATAGAGAGATGGTATACAATAATTTACGCCATTAATCTTAACAAACGGATTCGTTTACACCATGCTAGTCGCATCATGGTCGGTGGATGGTTGTTTGCTATCCTTATGGCATCCTTCCCGTTATTTGGTATCAGTAGCTATGGGACAACCAGTATCTGTCTACCGTATGATACCGGTACAGTTCCAAGTATGGTCTACTTAACGTTATTGCTTACGATGAACGGTATAGCATTTGTGCTTATATGTGTCTGTTACGTAATGATGTACCTTACAGTTCATAGCCCGAATGCTATAACACATCGTAAAGATATGAAAGTAGCCAAGCGTATGGCTGTCCTTGTCTTCACAGATTTTGCTTGTTGGGCTCCAATTGCTTTTTTCGGATTGACTGCCTTATTTGGCAAAGTTCTTCTTAGTACAGATGAGTCTAAGATTCTTATTGTGCTTTTCTATCCAATTAATTCCTGTGCCAACCCATTTCTTTATGCCATTTTCACAAAGACATTTCGCAGGGATTGTATCTTACTTCTTGCTCGCCATGGTCTCTGTGAACGAAAGGCTCTTAAATACAAAGCCACGATTAGTGGGTTCCGATCTATGTCTCAATCAGCTACCATGCGTGAGCAGTTTGGCAAACAGTGGCATCGTGATTCTGCCGGATCTGTTCTAACACAACATACAAGCACCAATGACAACAGGCCATCTGTGGCATTTTCGGAGCGTGATTTTGCACTTGATAGTCCAAAAATGACTCCACATGCCACACCGGTTACCTCTCCCACTGTCACTTTAAAAGACTTTGTTGAGACTAATAAATCTAGTAACGGTAAAACCAAGCCACGCAGTGCTAGTGTTGGGTCAAACTCATCGACTAAACATGCAGAAGTGTCTCGTAAACTGAGCTCCGTGCCGGAAAAGGCGACAGATGACAAAATTCAGTCAGATGTAACATCCTCTCCTCAGTCACAACCCAAAGGTATGATGGAAAATGTCACTAAATCAGATGAGATCTTGGAAGATGTACCAGAGAATATTAACAACAATTATGAAAATGTGCAAGTAGAAACACACCAGGATAATGTAGATAAAAATGAAGTTATAGAAGATCTAGAAAGTGAATCATCACCAAAGAAGATGGTTGTATGTAATATTGAAGATAGAGAAACAGTTTTGTAAACTATTTAATGAGAGGCTAAATAAAGATATTGAATTTGTCTTTCAGTGAGGTCAATAAGATTTTTTATAATTCTTGACTTCACATATAATCTTGAAATTCCATTTTGCTATTGATAAGCATGATGGTGAATTTTAATTACAAGAAATTTACTCTCAATTTACTCCAAATTTATCTAAAAAATAGGGTGATGCACATAATAATTTGGTTGACTTGGAAACATAACATGCCTTTTTTCGGTGCCTAATACAATTTTTTTTATATACCATAGAGAAGAGAATTACTAAACCATTTTTGAAAACCGTATCAATTTTAATTTTTGTGTGATGACATTTTTATAAAGCAATACGTGGAATATGTTATTAATCTGTTTATTTCATGAAAAAATTATCTATTTATATAGTGTTTATAATTTATAGGAAATTGCAGGGAAGAAAATATTTTACCTCTAAAATACTTTTTTGTGTGTTTGTGAATCTGCACAAATTTCTTACAATTCAACATTTTAAACTTATTTCTAATTATTATTATTTATAATTGAATATTATATAACAAGTACAATATATATCATTATTAAATTATATAACAAGTACAATATATATCATTATTTAATTATGCCGTTTCAATCGTTCAGTATTATATAATATTGAACAGTGCGCAGTTCAATATTAGCCAATGACGTCACTTTGACAAGCGAGAAAATTGTTTTTATGCTGTATGGCGAATGCACAACAAAAGCTAGCTAGGCCTATCCACCTGTTAAAACTTGGTGTTTCGCGCATTGACTACTTATTATTGATTATGAAGAATTACTACCGGTAAATAATAAAGAAACCTACAAGAGTTGATGTGTGGGAGAGATATGTAAGAGAAAGATATGGATTATTAATTTTGAAGATGCAGGTTGGGCATTGGTCGCCGGTGGCAGGCCTATACTAAGACCTGACAAGTCGGTACTTACAAGTAAGCTATATTTAATAATATTAAATACTATTTTCAGGGGATATTGAAAAATATTGTACTCGCTGTGTCAAAATATTGAACCCGTTCAATATTTTGCCACAGCTCGTACAATATTTTTCAGTATCCCTCTCAATGGCATTCAATATTATATAATTAAACCACCAAGACCTCAATAGGCTATCTCTACGTTCCTCCTCTTCTTAACGTTTTCCGTCTTGCGACATTATGCTTTCCACCAATTTGTTTCCATTTATTTCTGTTTAAGGCAGGATGATCTGTTCTGGTGTCAATATTTACATGTCCTTCGATGTCTCTTTTAATTTGGCTGATCCAGTTACTTTTGGGTCTTCCTACTGATCGTTTTACTTTTCGTTTAAGTTCTTCCATTGTCTGTTTGATTGGTGCTTTGTCCGGTAATCTGATAATATGATCGTACCATCAAAATTAGTACAATTTTGCACTCCTCCTTAAGCCTGTCACTGTCTTCATTCGTCAGTAGGCTAAAACTTGTGTTAAGCCTATACATTATGCCACCAAGTCCACCAATGTTACGATATCTAACTATATTGAATGGGATCAATGTCATGTTTCACATCTTAAACCTTTTACTACTTTTATTTGGTCAGTAGTCTATTTATTGTGTAATGTCCTTGGATTAATGGTTAGAACAGTATCTAGTATTGGTTTATCGAGAGCAGGTCGGTTTAATGATAACTAATGTTTCTGTTGATTTTGTTTTACCAGATAAAAAATTCAAATCTTTAGTTTATTGCATATGTGTGTAAAAGGATAGAAGTTTGAAATGTACAATGTTTTTAATATTAAGGACCTGGGTAAGATGACGACGACAGTGATGTCATACTGAAGATAATATTAACATTCCTTGATTGTAAATTAAATTGTGCTATATTATATAAAGGTTTATTAATAAGGAATTGTGGAATATCTATTTGTATTACTGTACTGTACTGTACTGTACTGTAGTGTGATTTTAAAAAAAACAACAAATTTACTGTAAATGAAATATATTTTATGTTGTTATTTTTGGACAAAATAACAGTGAAACTTGGTATAAACAACTAAAGCATTTTATTACATTTAAATTGGAGTTTTTGAATGCTATTTTTGAGGTTTATAATGTATGTATATAAATATTATAACTTGTATTTCATCAAATTATTACTGAATATAAATTATATAAACTGTACAAATGTTGTGACAATTTTATTTGTAACTATTGCTACATATCCACCTTGAGTTTCTACATAAATCTTTAGCAGCATTGTAAGATTGCATTAACCACTCTTATTATATCTAAATGAAATTGAAGTTTATTATTACATTTTAAACACAACTTTGCTCTATGAGTGGTACAGAGCACGGTTTCCTCCATGTACATACCAACAAATTAATTCACTCAAATTGGTGCTAATTATAGGGGTTTTTTAACGTTATTAAAACAAAACGTTTTAAAATTTCCTTTATGATAGATGATATAATGATATATCCAGGCTGGTAAATAAAAATAAATAGAAAAAAATGTGAATTATTATAATATAAATACATGTTGTAAATAACCTTGTAAATTATTCCTGTGGGCAACACTGCTTAACAATGAAGATATAATTAGTATATATCATGATTTGTATAAAATATTTTTAAGAGGTAAATCATGAATTTGCTATATTATATATAATCCTACAGTATATACAGTAAAGTGCTATTTTGAATGAATTTATGTTATTTTTGCAACACAATCCCGCCAAATGCTATTGTAAATAAAATCATATCTCTAAATATAAAATATATGTATATTGTTGGCAACTCCTAATGTGCTATTAATATTTATAGTTTGTTTGTATAAAAAGGCTGCAAGAATTGTTAAATATTAGTCAATGTTTTGGTATTTTCTGTAAGTTTGTCAAAGAATTGTCCTGTTAGTTATGTGTATTAAAGAGTCTTAATAATAAGAACGATAAAATTAGCGTGCTTGCTAACTGTACTATTTGGGGTCCTTCACAATATCAGCATTTTCACAAGCATACAAAGACCTCACCTTTTCACCAACACTCTCCTCCTTTCTTAAGACCATGAGGGCCAGCCATGTATTTATAAAAAGAAGGTTGTTGGTATTGGTATTTCTATCTAAAAACATATATAAAAATGTTTATTTTACATAAGTATTTTCCATTGCTTGTTCATACTAGTAAAATACTAGGCGACATCAAAGAAGCCTTTAAAATCTTGTGTAGCATTCAAGCGTATCAGGAAAGTTTTGACCAACACTTGTTTGTATTTTTTAGGTGTACAGTCTTCTGCTTCTCTGCTAAGTACTCTTTATATGATTGTTAAAATGTTGATTCGTGTAGGATGCTTAGTACTATTTGTATATTAATACTATTTTTTGTTGTGCTTACACTTTCTTTAGACTGTTACTAGCAGGGGCAGATGCAGACTTTTGGAAAAAGGGGTGGGGCCAGAAGGAGGGCTGGCTGGTAGAGAGTCAAAGTTTTTGGAGGTCTGGGGGAATGCACCCCCGGGAAATTTTGGTCTTTAGATGTCAGGAAATGGCCTCAGGGGCATGTTAAGGGATCAATTTTTTCTGAATATTTTCGTTTTATAAACAATGCTAATAATTTTCATATATTTTACTTTCCAAAAAGGGGGCCGGGGCTGGCCCGGCACGCCCCCCCCCCCCTTAAATCTGCCCCTGACTAGATATGTTAATAAAGAAATGATTAGAACCAGATCTAAACAGATTTTGTAAATGTAAATTGAAGAAAACGTATGTCTGAATGCTGTTAGCTAAACCAAAGCTTTTGAATCGTCTGATAGAGTTTTTACAAGGTCTAAGTAATAACTTAAATAATAAGGTGGACATACTATCCAATGTAAACTATTAGTATTGTTGGGTAAACCTCTATTACTTGAGTAGTTTCCTCAAATTTTCTGGACTTACAATTCAGAGGCGAATCCAGGGTTCCACTTTGGGGTTCAGAGGTGAATCCAGGGTATCACTTTGGAGTTGTTCACTTTGGGGTTGTCAGTGCCTCCATGTCGCAATCTTCACCTATTGGATAGTTCAACCAGGTGACAAGTTCTCTATTACAGGCCTACACTAAGGTGGATGTGATGGGTGTTTACGTACCCCACCCCCCCACAAATTGAAAAGAATTTTTGTCATCATAACAAATTAACTTGATACATACAGTTTAAATTCTCTGAAATGTAATAGAAGACCTAGCTATTGGCCAAGTAACTTTTCTTTTGCCTGTCAGATTTAAAGTACACACTGTATTTTCCCTGCCAACGGCACTCTTATAGTCCATGGCCCTTTCATACGCAGCCCTCCGCCATTTTGAGAGTTGCCATGGTGCCCTGTGGAACCCCTGGATCCGTCACTGGAATTTTATGGTATCGCTTGTTGAGACAACAAAATTGACAGCTAAAATGAAGAGATGTGTTTGGTAATTTTGGTACCATACAAAATATCTGACTGCCAGAGACCAAGTTTTAATTGTACTGTAAATGATGTAATTTGTTAAGGTTGTAAATAAAACTAAGCATAAATTAAAATTGTCTACAATATCAGCTTACAAATAAACAGTAATGTGATAATAAGTTGTATAGTGTGTGTTTATACTGTATCTATCATGACTAATTTCTAAAAACATTTTGAGAAGTTCCAAAATCTTTAAGATATGAAACAGTATTGTTTGAAAACAATATTGTTATGTACAGCAAGTTAAGTACATACAAGTTCGGCAGAAGCGGTCTTGCTGTTCAAGCATTTGCCACATCATTTTTGACAAATGTTTAAAAATAAACTTTTAAAAATTTAATATAATTTATGAACTCTCCAACTTTGCCTGACCACTTTTATTATGCTTCTGCCGGCCATGACATATGGTGATGCAGTTAACGTAGGGGAGCAATTAACCAGCAAAAATGTTTGAGGCCTGCTTGTACTTGGTCCTGGAACAAACAACTATAAATCATGGAAAAAATCTTGGACAACTATAAACCATATGCCCAGTGTTCACTTAAAAAATAGTTTGTGTGCAGGGGCGGATCCAGGATCCGCCGAAAGGGGGGGGGGGGCGCACTCTTAAATTCAGTGTGGGCGTGGTTCTTAAGTTTTTCCTGACGAGCCTCTAATTTCCTATTTTGGTGCTCTGGTGCCATATTTTAGTTTTTTGTTGTAAATTTTGGACCTGGCGCACCTAATATAAGGGGGGACGCAACTACGTTTTGACGATAATAGGGGTGGCGCGGACCGGTTGCGCCCCCCCACCCCTAAGTCCGGCCTTGGTGTGCACTCTAAAGAACTAATTTTTTAGACATGTAGGGTGTTACCCCAGTGTTGGTCCTCATACCATCCATGATTGGACAGAATTCACTCTGAAACAACAAAACACTATGTGGCACTTGAGGAAGGAGTAAATCATTGAATGCAGAACATCTTGTCCACTGCATTATCATAAAATTGTTATTAAAGGCAAACTCCAGGATCAAAATTACCTCAGTGATACAGTTTCAAAGCATTTGGACAATGAGATGAAGAAAAAAATCAATAAGTGGGTCTATTACTCATATTACACAAATTTAAGCAAGATGGAGATTTATGGATTTTTGAAGCGTTGTGCATGAAACCATATCAAAAATCAAAGTACATGTTCCTATGTGAATTTGACTGATCTGAGTTATATCTGTAATGTTTTCATTTTTCATGCACAATCCTTTCAAAATCTGTAAACTTCCTATTTTTTAAAACTGGTAATTTGAGTACAGACTAGACCCACTTTTGATTGAGACTCACTTGTTTTGCAGCATTATCTTACTGTTGATATATTTTTATTTGTTTATTTTGTGTCACATCCAACAGCAAGTTAACTCGCCACTTACAGGATGAGAAGTACGCCATGCTTTCTAAACCAAGTCTCATTATGAGGCTTGGGGAGTAGCATTGCTAAGTCGTGGGAACCAACGTAGCGTTCAGCCAGGTTTGAATCCAGGACCTCGGGATTGAAAGGCAAGCATGCTAACCACCAAGCTACAGCGCCACATTGTCAACTAATTGTTTTATATGATTACTCCTTTGACATTTTATCCCAGGGTTTGATTTGCTGCTTACAGGATTCTAAAGCCGATTATTCCTGGGTAAGTCCTTAGTCTCATGATGCATAGACTTGCCCTAAGTCTATTTTAAGTGTTTAATAAAATGCACCACAAGCAGATGATGAAGTTTTAGTGGTGTGAGGTTTGTTAATATTCAAACATCAGAAAGGTATGGCAATTCACCTGCTATGGAACACAAAGGGTGCCTTTTTGTCTTTTCACGAATTAAACCGAATCACCATCTTGAACCATGATGCAATGCATAATGAGGTCACAGACCATTCCAGCATTCAACTGTTTTGTTCCAAAAATCTTACTAATGTCAAATTTTATTTAATTTTTTCTTGAGTTCCTTGTTCCTTGAGTGCACTCTGTTTAGTATTATCATCTACAAGATTTCAAATAGGTACCTATCCTTCAGCACTGTTTGAAACAGCAGTAGTAGAAATAGAGGGTTGACCATGTAAGCTGCCTTGCTAGGCTTACCTGTAGCTGAACTGCCATTTCTACTACAGTATTATTATTTCACATAGCAGGTGGTAGGTTCCCACTCTTTAGTTTCCTACCGCCAACCACTTCACTAAGCTCACAAAAGTAAATTATTAAAAATGTAGGGATGAAAACTACCTAAAATATAAAATAAACTCCCAAAATTGATATAGGAAATCGCAAAATGAGAAAAATAATATAAAAAAAATAAAATTGGTTTTTGCTTGTCAAATTGCTGGCGGGAATGCATGTCCCATCTTTGGACCCACCCTGCGTTCCTACCATTTTTCACATTAAAAATTTTGCAGGTATGGTAGTTTTTGTTTTTATTTTGTAAGTTGAACACCTGTAAAAAATGCTATTACATAAACAAATGAAAGGGGACATTCTCAATGTGGTAACAAAAGCACATAATTTGCATAACGGGTTACGTTAGTATAAGTCAAATGAAAGTAGTCTGTAGAAATAAAATAAAGAAGCAATTTTTTTCATTAATACATATTTATTATATTTAAATCAATCAAATAAAATATAAATACATATCAATTACAATCTCAAATAATTTTGTTTCCAACTTCGCTATCACTGATTTTAAAATGTATTCCTTAATAAAAAATAGACCATGTATTAAATAAAATTTAACCACAGAATTACATTCTACTAGACAAGTTTTACTGTTGGTTATTGAGTATTACAGGCCAGGTTTATCTTACGGGACTGAAAAAAAAGTAATTGAAACAAATGTTATTAAATTAACTCACAAATAAACAAATAACTTCCAAGAATATTGCTAGGCACATATATATACTTCGTGCTAGACTATCAAATTTACTTGACAAAAACTTTGATGATACCCATATATGGCATGATATTTCTTTGTATGGTCATGATGTGAAATCATCATGACCATATATAGGCATATCAGTTTTGTCAAAGAAAATGTGATAGTCTGGACTAGTCAACAACATCCTGATACAACATTGAATAAAGAACAAAGCAATGTAATCTTCTTCCATACATTCCCCCCACCACCAACCTGTAATGCAATCCATTCCACCTATCTGTGATCCCTCCTCATTCACCGGTAGCATAATTCCCTCTTTGCCGAACTGCTACCCCTCCCCCACACACCTGTCCCATCAATCTGTAACCCCTCTCATGTCTGTAATCCCCTCCCCTCACATCTGTAATTCCTCCCCATTCCCCTGTAACACAACTTCTTCCCACCCATCTGTAACCCCTCCCTATCCACCTGCAACATACTCCCTTTCCCACAATCTGTAACCCCTCCCCATTAATTTGTAACTCCTCCTTATCCACCTATAATGTAATTCTGTAATCAAACTATTCCATCATACCACTATGCCAACAAATATTCACTTCAAATAATTACTTTGTTAACTAATTATTTTGTTAACATTTTCAATTCTGATTTTCAGATGAGATGAATTTCACTGATAATACTTCAAATATTTCAGTTTATAATGTTTAGATTCTTCGTTTTGGTTTTTCGTAAGATTGCTTATAAAATTTACTAAACAGGAAAATTTAGTTTAGAATACTGATAAATAATAAATGTTACATAATAACAGAACAAAAACTATAGAAAAATGTACTTAATAAATAATTATAAACTATAATTTTACTTGTAGTTTTACAAAGGGTGGGTTGACTCATGAGTATGTACTTGGGAAAATATTCAAACGTCCTACAGTATAATTATTAGATCTAGGGAAATGTACTATAATCCGTGGGTACAAATTATTCACTTCTGTCCAAGCAAATTAAACATTTTAAAAATGTTTTACACACATAATTTGCACTGCTATATTGTGCATTAGTTATCCAACTTAGAACCACACACAGAAAGATACCCATAATATTTGAATGTTGATAGGCATGGACACAACCACATTCTTATCCATCAAGGAGTTACACTCCTCCCCTTATTATAGCCACACCCTTTATCATATGTATAATGACATCCCTCACTCTTATATATATATATATCTCATATATATAGTGACACGCACCCCTCCCCTCATTATAGCCACACCCTTTATTATATAGTGACATCCCTTTTATAGCCACACCCTATTTTAATAATAGTAACACCCACTTCTCCCCTTATTATAGCCACACCCATTATCATATAGTGAACCCTCCCTCTAGCCACATCCCCTTATCCTATCGATACTGACACCTGTAAACAAAATCGATGTAGAGGACGCCTTCCATTTTGGCAAACCTCCCAGCAGTATTACAATGTGAGAAATGCTGTCTTGCACCCATGATAAACGGGTACTATATGGCTTGTTATTCATAAATACCAAGTCAACCTCAATAATAATGATTACAAAATATGGTGTTTCAATACCCAGGCAGTGACTTAGGAACTTAAAAAACAAGTGCAGTTGTATCTGATAGATAGCAGGTACATTTTAAAACATAATGGGGTTGACAAGACTATTACCCTATCTTTGAATAACGTTGGTTGACTTTATAGAAACTTTTTTTCCCGCTGACTCTACCAATCTGCTTCTCCTATTCCACGATGAAATACCCAATCCTTTCCTTCTAAGTTCATAATGCCATCTTTGAGGTGAAATTTCCACCTGTTTCGTGTTCTGTTAATCTGAAAAAGAACAATTTTTAAAATGTTAATAAACAAAGCAAATAAATATAAAAAAATCCACCAAACATATTAACTCAATTGGGAAAGGTTGTAAACACTTTATCTGCTTTTTCTAAAAAAGAAACAGCATTTAATCTCTACTTGGGGATATACAGCTTCCATGGTTTTCTATAGAATATTAAATTACTTTGAGTTGAGTTTGCACTTACCTTTTCATATTGGCACACAATCACATTATCGGTATCAAATATATCCTCTGGCTCATCACCACTGTCATCATCATCAGAATTCAGAGGCTCCTAAAACAAATACAAAGATCATTAAAAATAGTGTCATCAGAATTCAGAGGCTCCTAAAACAAATACAAAGATCATTACAAATAGGTAAAAAAAAACTATACAATGTGACCTGTCAAATAGGTAAAATATTTGAGACATATTATGGTGTTAATGAGTCGCTCTTGTGCTTTTAATGTCTATTGTCATCACATTTGGACTACTGTATACACATCATATTGTAGAACTTTCGTCAATTAGGATTTTACCCATGCAGCATTTTTTACCCAGTTGTATTCAATGTTGGCGAGGTAAAAAGAAGATTAAATGTTTGGAGATTAACACATTGCATTATACAACACTTATTAACATGTTATAATATCCAGCCTCATTTTTTTTATTCTACACCAACAAAATAGAGGGCGCTACCATGGTTAAATTTTATGTCTTCTTTTACAGGATTTAAAAAAAAATCTATTCATAATATTTTATATGCTGTAATCTGTAAATAATTAAGCTATCTCAAGACCGTACTGCTTGGATAAAATTTGTTAAGGTTTCAACTGAGAGACTTAACATTGTTGTTTTCATCTTCAATAATTACTCTCTTCTATCCTTTTTTCCATTGTAATTGCTCTGGTTATACAACCTGCGCCTTTGATATTAATTTTGGAATTGGCGCATTACAAGTGTTTTATTATTATTATTAATATACCACCATCATTACTAGGTATCAAATGTATATACAGTGAAACCTACATTTTACGTACCCTGATTTTACTTTCCTTGGATTTTACGTACACATAAAATGATTGATGACGTCAGTTTTAGAGCTATTTTTAATATCACAAAATATTTTGACAAAAACAAATAAATTTTAGGTAAAAAATATATTTGTATACAAAACTTTATTTCATTTAAACATTAAAATAAACAAACATAAGATAACATGTTTTAATTAATGAATTCAAGTCATTTAAAGTAATTTTATAACAATCAAAAGATTGATTTTTATCTAGGCTTACCACTATAAACTGAAAATAAACCAAACTATAGAGGGCTCACTCTACATAAAATATAGGTTTTACTGTATATCGTTTTTCATCCTCAATATTCATGATTAAAAAATAAAAACACATTTGTTCTTTTTTTTGAATAAAATTACCTCTTGAACTCCTCCCTGATTTTCTTCTCCATCTTCATCACCATCGTCATCTTCTTTGCCAGCATCATCATCCTCTTCATCGTCGTCACCAAAATCATCCTCCTCCGATGAGGAATCATTTGCACCATCAACTTGTAATACAGATGATTGTTGAGCCTATAAAAGCAAAATTATTATTACAATTATGGTAAAATGATAAAAACCATAGGTACAAAAATTTATTTTGAATGCATTCTTCTGGTGGTGATTATGTAGCACAACTGGAAAATGACCCACTACTTTTTTCACATATACTGTACTACATTCTCTTATGTGCAGATACGTTATATACAGGATCAATAACTCATCTGAAAGTATGTTGCCATTAACTTGTATTTCAACCCCCAAACAAAAAAAAAGGTGAAACATGCAACCTGGAACTAACCGTTTACAATGGTTTATTGTATAACATGACTTCCACCAGTTTAGCTGCTATTATATTATATAACCAACACTTTCCATGATGGCAATATCTAGAAACACACTATATCAAGCCACCTTACCAGCAGCAACATGGTTAATTATAGAAACACACATACAATATATCAAATACACACTGTAGCAATCCACCTTACCTGTGACTGTACTTGTATTTGTTGTAGTGTTTGTGAAATGGCAGCAGCTGATGTTGCTTGTGAAGCTGGTCTACTTAGCTGTCTCTGTTGTTGTTGTTGTAGAACACAAGAAGCAACATTGGCAAGTTCTAGAAACACACACACAATGTATCAAACACACACTGTAGCAATCCACCTTACCTGTGACTGTACTTGTATTTGTTGTAATGTTTGTGAAATGGCAGCAGCTGATGTTGCTTGTGAAGCTGGTCCACTGAGCTGTCTCTGTTGTTGTTGTAGAACACAAGCGGCAACATGGTTAAGTTCTAGAAACACACACACAACGTATCAAACACACACTGTAACAATCAATCCACGTTACCTGTGACTGTACTTGAATTTGCTGTAGTGTTTGTGAAATGGCAGCAGCTGATGTTGCTTGTGAAGCTGGTCCACTTAGCTGTCTCTGTTGTTGTAGAACACAAGCAGCAACATGGTTAAGTTCTAGAAACACACTCACAATGTATCAAACACACACTGTAACAATCAATCCACGTTATCTGTGACTGTACTTGTATTTGCTGTAGTGTTTGTGAAATGGCAGCAGCTATGTTGCTTGTGAAGCTGGTCTACTTAGCTTGTCTCTGTTGTTGTAGAACACAAGAAGCAACATTGGCAAGTTCTAGAAACACACACACAATGTATCAAACACACACTGTAGCAATCCACCTTAACTGTGACTGTACTTGTATTTGTTGTAGTGTTTGTGAAATGGCAGCAGCTGATTGCTTGTGAAGATGGTCCACTGAGCTGTCTCTGTTGTTGTAGAACACAAGCGGCAACATGGTTAAGTTCTAGAAACACACACACAATGTATCAAACACACACTGTAACAATCAATCCACGTTACCTGTGACTGTACTTGTATTTGCTGTAGTGTTTGTGAAATGGCAGCAGCTGATGTTGCTTGTGAAGCTGGTCCACTTAGCTGTCTCTGTTGTTGCTGCTGTTGTAGTTGTTGCTGTTGTTGTTGCTGTATAACGGCAGCTTGGACTTGTTGCATGGTGGGTTGCTGGACTGCATATACTATTTGATCACCAACTTGATAGCAGCGATATACTGGCTGTTGCGTGCCTGCCGCTTCAAAACAAAATGTATCAAACAATAATTTCTCTTAAAGGAGTATTTGTTAAAAAATCTACCAAATTCACAGGGAAAATTATTAAACTTCTTTGAAATTGATCGGTCTATTATTCTTAAAAAAATAAACATGGGCCTGTTACCTTCATGTTTTAGTTTTATTCTGAGGTAGCAAAAAATCTAAAAGTTATTGAACTCTGTTAGACTAGGCCTACACTACTTCTTCAATTATTCCTCATTTCTAGGTGAGTAGACTGTAGATTGTATCCGCACAGATGCCATCCAGGCTTTTTATTTTGCGAAGGGCCATTTTTGCATGTGGCACACACGTCGCACATTAGCTCGCAGTTTGAAACTAGACATAGATTTTCACAAAAGCAAAGTAAATACAGATTTTCCACTTATTTTTTCAGGGTCCACCAAAAAAAATCAAATTCTGTTCCATGTTTGGAAATAGTAAAATGGCACAAATATGGCAGATTAGTATATATTTAGAAATTTTAATTTTTTTAAACAAATTTTTAAAGAAATGGCCAATTAATAATTTAATCAAACAATCTGCACCAAGGTGTTGTACTTTTCATCTGTAACACTTGGCTGTTAACTACAAACAGACACTTGGTTATAATATAGCGCCTGTTACAGGCAGCAGGACATAACATGACCCTTAGGGAAGGATAATGTCATTGAATATGTAAACGTCATATCCACAGCGTTGGTGGCAAGTTATGATAGTGACTTCAAAAGGTGCATTATACATGTCAAATTATTTATTTATTGTTTATGATGATATTATATATCTATCAAGGTAACTTACCTGTTTGTGGTAATGCTATGGACTGTTGAGGTAACTCTGTAGGCAAATTAATATGTGGTACATTCTGTATTGCAATCTCTGCTGGACCACTCTGAATGTCATTGAATGTGTAAACGTCAAATCCACAGCGTTGGTGGCAAGTTATGGTAGTGACTTTAAAGGTGCATTATACATGTAAAATTATTTATTTATTGTTTATGATGATATTATATATCTATCAAGATAAGTTACCTGTTTGTGGCAGTGCTATGGACTGTTGAGGTAACTCTGTAGGCAAATTAATATGTGGTACATTCTGTATTGCAATCTCTGCTGGACCAC
>JAOTQE010135872.1:20780-36621 GCA_025631205.1 Nesometra sesokonis
TCTGAAAACATACGAAAGTTATACTTATATACAGTAGAGTAGTTAAACTTGACACTCTAAATTAAACACTCCTAAAAATGAACAATCCGAAGGGTAGTAAATTTTCGGACAGTTAACTGGATTTTAATTTGCAATTTATTTATATTTGTTATATTTTATTCTATTTATTTTATCTCAATAATTTGGCATATATTTAATACTGTATCGTCTAGGGCCCCAATGATCAATGGCTACCTTGGAAAAAATGGTCTAAAAAATAAAATATAGAATATGGTATTTATAATGGAAAAATGTATTTTAAAAACTAAATGATTTATTTAAAATTCCACCAATATTTTACAATTACACAGTACAACAAAAAAATGTACTAACTGTACATTCTGATTTCATGAGGAAATAATTATAATATTGTACAATGTCAATGAATTAAGAGTTGAATATTGTGGGAAAACCCCATTAATTTGGAGGAAATATGATCCTAATTGAAAGATACTATGCACCATGTTCCATATTTATGCAATATATTATTATTTAAATAGATTTTAGACCCATTATACTGTACTAGTCATTTAACTCATACAACATTTTTTTCATATGCATACGATATTGTTTAACTTAAAAAGTAGTTGACAGATTCTGAGAAAATTTTCATATGTAGTTCAGTGTACACTCTGAACTGAGGCTTGAGGCTTCACACTACACTAATTTTTCCTAAAAGGAAATAATTAGCAAGACCATGGTCACTGTCACTTTACAATTGACACTATACAGTAGCTTTGTAGTAAATCCGCAAAAAAAGTGCTTCTAATTCTTGAATGTTTTGATTCATGTAGTGCTTACCAATACAGGTTGTTGAGGATGACCTAAATTCACCCCACGTGGCTTTCCTGCTGCTCCCATATCTATCAAAAATAATGAAATTGAGATTCATTGTCATTATAAAGTAATGCTGTGAGTTTGAAAGCCATCCAAGCTTTGCCTTCTAAAAATTGCAGGTGTGCTACAAATCACTCTTCTCAACACATTCAGGTGTACTGTATATGCTGTTTGTATCTTGGTGTGTAGAAATTTACCAATTTTGAGTGTGCTGTGAATGGCACACCTCAAGGGTATTTTATTGAGTGCTAGGTGAGTGATCACTCTCCCTCACCTCAAATGGCAAGACCTGGTAATCTTTCAAATCCATTGCCACACCCATTGTGTTTCGGTTGGAATTTTTAAATATGAGTTAAAGCGCATCATTTTTCGAGTGAGAAGTATAAGCTGTGGATCTTGTGTGCACATGGTTCATGTTCATGTAAGAAGACAGTACACTTTTTGAAAGAGTAGCAGATTGTCTAAAGGTTTATTACCCCACACCACTACCAGAAGGACCCATTTGTAACAAGCCTTCAATATTGGATGACTAGTAATTAAAGTGCAGTTCACAGCCCGGGGCACAAGCAACTGGCGGGCAGGGAGGGTTTCAACTCCCTACCTCTTGACTGTGATTCTGAACCATAAACGCTATGTGTCCTATATACAAACATACAAATATCTTTATTGTCCCATTGGAAATTTGTTGTGTTTTCAGAACTCAAAACGCATTTAATAATTAATGCTTGAAATAACTGACTTTACATTAAACAATAATGACAATGTATAGCATGGTTTGTGGCTTTCCAAGCTCTAGACTAATACATTACTGGACATCACTTATTAAAATGCTTTGATAGTAGCAGAGCTCCCAAGTCTCCAGAATTGTTCTGGAGTCTCCTGGAATTTTGGATCTTCTCCTGGGCTCCTGGAATTATCCAGTTTTCAATGAATTTTTTAAGAAGTTCTTCAGGTTTTATCCAATTTTCACAATTAGAGCATAAATTTGCCTAATTTTTCACAATATTGGATGAAAATAAGAAACTGTTGAATAATGATATATTTTAAAGCAAGGTGTTGAGCTTTTAAATAAGAACAAACGGTGGTTGGACAACAGAAGGAACTTCAGGAATTTTGTCTTTACGACTTGAAACCTCCATAGTATCAATGCTAACTCACCTTGTTTTAGGTAGTTCCTATTAGCTGCAGCAGCAGATGCTGCTGTTTGATACTGGGGTTCATGGCTTTCCAAGGCTCTAGACTGTATCAGCTTTGTCTTCCATATCTAAACATCAATAATGAAGCCTTTAGTATTTTCTTAAAATAAAGAACAGTAATTGGAAATCTGAAAACTAATCAACTTCAAGTGAGAAAGTATAATACATACTCCAAGCAACGAGATACATGCCATCGTGGCACAATTCAATATTTCAACATAAATTACAGTACAGTATGCCATCATACATGTACTACCTGTACTTAGTAGTAAGATTCAGAATTAAGAAGCAGTTGTTTGGGTCTGGCCCTGAAAATGTTACTACAGTAGTTTCAGAAGCAGGGAACAAAATAACCGGTATCGCATCGCACTTTGCGATCCATTTTGGGGGTTTTGCTAACCATTTAACGCTATCGGTTCGTATCGATGCTAGCCAAGATTTTTCCATAAGACAAAACTATTTTCTAAAAGCGGTAACAAAAAATTTACGTTACCAATTCTTTATACACATTCGCATAATTAAAATTAATTTACACCCCCGCTTTCAAATGGTCGGTGCTTGTGAAAAACCTGAGGAGGGTGACAGAACGATCGACAGAAAATGGTTTCGAGGGTCCAATTGTTTTCGCTCAGAATATCGTCATAAAATGTCAACATTACGAATTATTAAATGAGTGAATGGCCCGAAAATATATCAAGGAAGTATTTAATTAGAAGATGCTAGGCTACATTTTGGTTAAAACGAATCCATTCTATGGAAAACAAACTGTTTCACGATGTCAATGTAGCGGCGCGATGGGCTAGCCCTGAAGCGCTCAGCCCGGAGTGTGAAACACGTGGGCTCGCTAGACCTGCTTAAACACGGCTTTGCATCATGAAGCAAGACTCGCTAGGCTAGGATTTTCGGACAATTATTAGTCTCATAATTTCAATTCAATGTGTTCACTGAATATTATAATTCATTCGGAATAATATAATATGCATCATTCAATTAAATTCTGTAGTAGTGTAGTAGAGTTTAAATTAAGCTGATTTAAAATATGTTTTTCAAACGTCAAAACCGTCGATTATTTTCGTGTCTATGAGACGCCATTGGTGCCTACCAAATTGTGGCCTCGAATTAACATCTACAGAATGATTAAAATTTACGTACTTTGAAATAAATATTAATTATTTCAAATATCTAAAATATTACTAATGTTAAAAAATAATAAATGAAGTCAAACAACACACTAGATTTCTTACACATTTATTTATTTTTTCTTCAAATTTATTAAATATATTATGATACCTGAAGAGACATACTCAACATATTTATTAATTAATGATGCAAGAAAAAATAAATGCCAAAAAGTGGTTAAGAAGTTACAGATTGTTTACATCTGTGAAAGAATATGCGCACTACAATAAGAGACCATACTCTATGATACATACCATTAGCAAAAATTAAACATTTTTACACCTATTATTGAAATTACAGATCTCAAAATGGCACGTTTATTAATCGATGAAAAATGCCAGTTTTTCCTCATTTTTACCCATAATGTTTGCAACGAGGAGCCATAACCCTTAAACGCTTTATTGGATTTCATTCATTTAAAAAACAAATTCCAATTACACTAAGCTCTTTCTAAAGTTCAGAAAGGAATAAAAACAATTGTATTTTTGTTTCATTGGGATACTATGCCCAATAGCAAAAAGTTAATGCATAAGGTTGTAAAATACGTCATTGGGAAACTTGCCAAAATTTTTATAAGGATTTTAAGTGGACTCAAAATTTCCAGTGATTTTGTTTTGTGAAATACACAACTTTTTGGGCATTTACTAAGGTATGGTGCTCTTTTAATTTTTTTTTTTTGATGATAGGGGAGGGGGAGGGCACGTTCCCTCGTGCTCCCCCCGCCCCTTGGATCCGCGCCTGAGCTCTCTGCCGGGAGGTTAACCCATCTGCGGACGGGTGAATTACCGTTTTTTTAATCTTCACCCGGCGGACGGCCGGGTGAATAGCCTTTGCCGCTAATCAAATCTTGATAATTGCTAATCAAAGTTTCTATTTGGTTAGCACTGCCGCTAATCGATTTTTCAAAATTATTTTGTTCCCTGTATTAGGTGCCTAGGTTTTTTCGACATAGTCTACTTTACAAAGCATTATCACCTTAGTATGTTTCTTTGGTAATCCAAGATTTAAGGTTCATTTTCTCTTAAAGGTAATCGTTACTCAAATAATAGGTGAAAAACAACCCATGAAAGAAATAAATAAACTTATTTCCTCCATGAGCAAACCAGCCCTGATGTAATAATTCTATTGAATCCATTTAACCAACTTTATGATAAATTTATTATCAGCAGTTGAAGTAATTGAAATAATTTGACTATATTATGCAAAAATGGAATTATCATACAGTACTGTATTTACATTATGCTTACAAGTTTTATTTCAGAGGAGATGACGGAAAGGGGATTAATATTTTAATTATGCAGGTAAAAGAAGTCTTAGAATGAAAACGGAGATGAAATAATTGTTAGTAATTGTGAAGGGCTCTAGCCATGTAGTTCTAATAAGAGGAATAAAGAAATTAAAGAGGGCGATCTTATGATTGGACAGCTTTACAACAACAAAATTTTGTTTCCTCTTTACAAAAGGGACTACTGAGAGAATACAGTAGGGTTTGATGAGGAGGAGCAATCTTTACAAATAAGTTTTGCAAACAAAAACCTTGAAACCCTATAAATACCAGGAATGTTAAAAATTTTATAAAAGACACTACTTCCCAAGCACTAGTACTGTATATTATAAAAAACTGCCAGACTAATCCGTCACATGACGTAACTTGGGTGTTCGTGCGACTTTAAAAACTAAAGTTAGATTGATTGATGGCTCTCAAGACTTCAGATAAGATTTTATAAACATGTTTGTTCGTGAAAATTATCCCATGCGCAATACACGAAAACAATATCATAATTTTTCTACCATAAACCAGGGAACAGTGGAGCCAATATTGTTCCCTGTTAAAAAAGAAATACACAATGAGTATTTGTATGGTAATGAAAATGGCCTTTTTTGAGTGGCGTTGTAGCTTGGTGGACATCAAATTTTCCCCCACCCTATCCCCAACATTAACGCTGTAACATATTAATTGTAGTGAATTCTATTGAAAGTCTTGTATAATACAATTGTTATAATTAAAAAGAATTATAGCCCATGCTGCATTTAGTAGAAAATATTGAATCTTAACATGCTTGCCTTCCAATCCCAAGGTCTTGGGTTCGAACCTGGCCACACACTAGGTTCTTTCCCAAGACCATGAGACCTGTTTAAAAAAAAACATCACATAGTTTTCCTCCTAAGTGGCAAAAAACCTTGCTGATTTCATTTCATTTATTTGGTCTTTAACAAAATCAAGTTACAAAGAACAGACACTTGTAGGAGGTAGAAAGGATTAACAAAAAGTGAACTGAATCAACTATCTAGTGTCTCTCCAAATGGATGTGAAACGAAACAAATAATATTAAATAATTTAAAAGTTTTTCCAGGCTGGGAGGGGCACACGGAAGGTAGGTGGTGCAGACGCTGAAGCGCACCCACCTGGATACTCCAATAGTTGGGATAAGGATATTGGGCTTTTGAAATGGCCTATGTGCAATATGGCAACACACATTAAATCAACTTTGAACAATACTTGCAGTATTAATTGTAGATGAAACAAAATGTAGCTGTCTTTGATATTAACTCAAAACACAAAACAAGAGAGGTTAAATGGTGCAACTAAATCCAAGGTTTAAAATCACTTTCTCTAAGGATAAAATATTAATCAAATTCTCCCACATTGATAAGTATACGTCAGTGTTACTATGGTTACGTAGCTAGAGATTATAAAAAAATGCTTCACCATCATACACCAAAGATACAGAATAGAATGTACTTGCTAATTATTGTATTCATGCTAGTTTTTTTTAACTGTTCTAAAATTATAATAATTAAGCTAATTTTAGATCACTAAAATAGTTATTAACTGTTCAAAATAGAAATGCCCCAAATATTGATAAAATTAAAGAGCAAATATCACTTAGTTTATAAGCTCAAATTCATAGCATCTTTTGTTTGTGTCATTGTCTCTAGAAACAAGATTTAAAAAAGTAACACTAACAGTTTAATACTGTTATATTATTTTTGTATTGCGTTATTATAAATTATGTAATTTTAATTCTAACTAAATTTGTTTAAATTTATTGGATTTATAGTTTTCATTGCTTAATTATGCCTTTATGACCTTGACGAAAAATTACCCTAGGTGATCAGGATTTTATTGCTTTTCTTTAAGAAGGAAGTTAATTTTTAACTGGACAATTTTAAATAGCATCCCTTTCTTAAAAAGTCATCTTATTAACTACAAATACACATTTGTAACAATTATGTTTACTGTAAGATTTGTTGCATTTCTGAACGTGGTAATACTGAAAGTACACGGCAAAAACTATTACCTGAACACCAACCTCAGGGGCAGATCCAGCAAAAGGAGGAGGGGACTCTTTCTAAGATCTGGGTGGGCGTGGTTGGTGGTTAGATTTTTAACAAGCAAAAAAAAACAAACAAATGTTTTTTCACCATTTTGCATGTTCCGATATCCCCTTTTGACTCATTTTTATATCTATTTTTTATTTTTGTGGTTAATTTTAGACCCAACATTCCTAATAAATGGGAGAGGAGCGCAACTATGAATTGCCGATAATACAGTAGGGGGAGGGGGGTGCAGCAATCTGACCCTGGTTTAGGCTATAGAAACTGAGCAGTAGAAAACTATACCCACCAGACACCACCCCCTATGCTCACTCTAATCATTTCGCCAATGGCTACTGGAATTCTCATTCGGTTAAAATAAAAATGACCTCTTTCGCCAATTTGGCTAAATGAAAATCCAAAAAAAATGTCCATACTGTTTAACCTCCCTGAACCAATCTTAAAAATGAAAAACCAATGTATAAAATGCGGTGTCTATAATTTGAAGAGGCAATTTCTGTTGAGAATGCCACAAAATATGAGACATGAGGATATATACATAATTTTACAACTTTGGCCCTCTATCGGCCAAAAGTCTCGTAATTGGACACCTCCCGTAAGCAGACAGTTTTCCCGGACCCGAGTGTGTCCGCTTACGGGAGGTTCAACTGTACTGCAGGTATTTTTATTGGTTTTTATTGTTTCTTAAAATTTGGCTGAACAAATTGAGAACCTTTAGCCAGTTTGGCTAAGAAAAAATTGGCCCTAGAGTAAGCACAGCACACCATAAAAACTTGCTAAAGTTTCACAGTATCCTTAGATTAAAACTTACTACTTGATCTAATGTGTAACATTGGCTAAATTCACTTAAAAAATGCACATTTCTTAAAACATGACAAATTAGGTCAATAAAATAAAACACCTTTTATCACATTCTAGTTTGCAATTCAAAAATAAAGAAAAAAATATTTCTTTACTTGAAGCTGAACTATTAATTATTGTAATGTTTTAAAACTATTAAAAAGCTTAAGTAGAAATTGACAATAAAAGCAACAAATTGAATGTATTTCTATAGGCAATAAAATAGGTTAGTTGAATGACTGGCTTATCATAGGCAGAGCTTACCCCTGGTGTTTATATATGATCAAGTGAACAAATCCAGTCACTACAACAAAGCTTATAGGCTGCCTATATTACATATTCATGAGCTACGTCACCAAATAGCCAATTCTGATTGGTCTATCACGACTACACCACAAAGCTATAAATACATGGTGTTATGCAAATTAAACCATGAAAAGCCAAATGAGCTGAAGCGATGGAAGCTAGGCCGGATGAATTGCAATTGTAGGGACTTCATGTAGGCAGACGTATCAGGCAATGAGGAACTGATAAGACTTGCTGGCTCATTCAAGATCAACCTCCCTTTGCTAACACCTTTTACAATACAACTTGTAATTCATACCTTGCTTGCATTTATGGAATATAATAATTATATCATTATTGCCATATTAATAAGAATTGGTGGAAAAATAAAACATGTAGTTTATACATGCACAAATCACTCAAATGAAAGAGATTACTAATACTAAATCAGTGATTTTTATGATAATTTTTAAAAAGGACCTAATTGTATCTGTAAACAAAACATGGTCTTATTTTTTTCATAGTTAAAAAAATACATTTATCTAGCAAAGGAAAAAAAAATCTGAAATATAAAAAATGAAAATATTTTAATACTATTATTAGAGATCATCATTATCCATTAAGGAAAACCGTAACAAAAAATCAACTTGGAATCCCTTTTAATCACACATTAAATTATAAATTAAATTGTATTTAATAAAACAGAAATACACAGTACCTGCTTTAGTTCTTCTAAAATCTGCTCGTCTACACCTTCATTTTCAAATTCTTCTTTTACATTACCGATAACATTATCGATTATATCATTGTAGAATTTTGACTGGGGGAATACAAATATTTTTTTGGTAATAATTCTGTGATCAAATAATATGAATTTATTTATTTACCTGTATGAATAGGCCTAGGCCTACTTTAATTTGCAAAATGACGAAAAAATAAGTAAACTTCATATATTTGCTCTTTTTTATTCAGAAATATTAAGCTTTATTTCAGATTCATAGACACAAAATTCAACATCCCTAATTATTGTGATTTTATGCAAATCTGAATTCCTTCATTCATTATAATTAAATTTATACTCCATGTTGTAATGACAATTTGTGTCGATTTATTAATATTAATTAAATATTTGTTAATAATTACTGTTTTTACTTCATGCTTTTGTTAATTGACACAGATTTTACAAAAGTTCAAAATAATATTTCATTATCCCTACCTACCCATTCACTAAAAAATCACCATCATTGGCAATCTGCTACTGAAAACATCAGGCAACAATCAATAGGCAATCGAATTTGAAATGTTATCAACCATTTTCATATCCTTTATAAACTCTTTTACTTTAATTTATCAATTAATTAAACAAAACAACTTACCACGTCTGTTCGTGACATTGTGGCTTATGAAAATAACGTATTAAACAAATTTCCAACAGCCTAACCTACAAAACGATATAGGCTTTCCAAAAGCCGTCGAAGAACTGTGCGCTATCGCTTTTATACTCGCAACAAAGTCAATTTCCTTCAAGAGGGGGTATGCATATTGAACAATGCGTAAACCCCAATGCAATTATCAACTGGTCAGTTAATGTTTATTTTTGTATATTTGAAATACGTATATATATTTTAATAACCACTTAATGCTAATTTATAAAAATATATTTGTATTAACTACTATATTTACTTAAGAAACTATGTAAGAATTTGTTTTAGTTTTATATTTTAAAAACACTATGATATATCATAGAGATTGTATTCTGCTAACTTTCAGTTTCTAGCAGACGACGCTTGCGCCGCCTATCACTTGACTCCAATAAAATAAAGTCAAATAATAATATGATGATAACACGTCGTCATCATTTTTAACATCATCATCATCATCATCATCATCATCATCATAATCATCATCATCATCATCATCATCAACAACATCATCATCATCATCATCAGCATCATCATCATCATCATCATCATCATCATCATGACATCATCATCATCATCATCACCATCATCATCATCATCATCATCATCCTCATCATCATCATCATCATCATCATCATCATTATCGTCGTCGTCGTCTCCGCCGTCGTCGTCGTCATCATTCATCATCATCAACACCATCATCATCATCATCGTCGTCTTCGTTATCATCATCATCATCATCATCATAATCATCACCATCATCATCATCATCATCATCATCATCATCATCATTATCATCATCATCATCGTCGTCGTCGTCGTCGCCGTCGTCGTCGTCATCATCTTCTATCATCATCATCTTCTTCTTCTTCTTTTCTTCATCTTCATATTACCCATCATAAGCCTGATCAAAATCGTAATCTAAACATACTCCACAAAAAGCACACACTTCGGCGCGCGTACTACACACGCGCGTTATGCGTTTCTTAACGCGCCTTTACAGATGCCTCTTTGTTAAAAAAATCATAATAATTATTATCATTATATCATTATCTTATCATCAGATTTGTGTTTTAAGTCACTTTTTAGTGTAGGCCTATTTTCTGCAGTTTACTGTTTTTGTATTCGTCTTGGAGTTTATGATATGAACGTCTACTCTTAATGGTCTTATATACAATAAAATCATTTTTTGGATAATTTTGTGGAATTAGCCAAAGAATCAATGAGACAGTTAAAAAATATAGCACTAATATTCCAGACTTTGAATAGGATGGGTTTAAATTTACCATAAGTACAGTAGCTTTATTCATAGCAGAACCTTCGTAGTGTTTTATTATTGTTACTTGTATAGTAACTGTCAACCAGTTGCCTATTCAACTTCTCCCTGACTTACGAAAAAAATAATATATTAAATTACAATATATAGGCCTACTCTTTAAATAATTTATTTTTGAGTAGTTTAAAAGATATTGTATCATGATACTTGATTAGAATAAATTTCATATGCTCGATCCAAGGAATTTAACCCGAAATAAGGTTTGTTTTTATTTGTCATTTTATTGTGGACGAGATTAGGGAAATCCCCCTGTCACATAATGTAACTTCCCTTCCCATACAAGGAAGGAGTATCCCTATATATGGCGACACTGGCAGACATATTTGGCAACATTACTTCCTTTTTCTGCATGAAATTGCCGCATTGTAATTTTGAACAAAAAATATCATTACGCTTAGGCAGCGCAATCTCTTTTTCAGAATTAATAGTACACAATTTAACAATGTAACGATTTCATGTATAATATTTGCCGTATATTTCTACACTAATGAAAAATAAATGAAGAAAATTTCTTAAATTAAATAAATAAAGTTTTATTTTTTTAAGGACGTAATGAGCGGAGAGATCTGAATAGGTTGTTAGGTCGGTCCATATAAAGAACAGTGTTGTCGAAGTTTGTTTTTGAGAACACACGGAAATTGTCTTATTTAGGTGCCCGGGAAAATAGAATAAGGAGGCACTATTTATCAAATAAAAGGTAAAATATGAATCCATCACCGTATTCGAGTCATCAGCCTATACCGATTGCTCCTCGTGTTTATGGTTCGTCCAAAAGATCCCAGGCTGACGGCGATGAGGCGGATGACTCGAGTGGTAGCGACCGCGATGCCTCCACCGAAGGCCTCCTTCGTGAGGTCGGAGCAGGCCAGGTACTCCTGTCACTGGCTGATGCACAGCCTCCAAAAAAGAAAACAAAGGGACGTGTTAAGATAAAGATGGAATTTATTGACAACAAACTTCGAAGATACACTACATTCAGTAAACGAAAGACAGGAATTATGAAAAAGGTATGTTTTCATTATTTTACCCTTCCAGCATTACTTAACGTTATTATATTGATTTATATGGTGGTGCAGTACCAGTGGCAGTACACAAGTGGTAGGCCTAGGCTAGAACTGTCAGTGAATTGAGGACCTGTCAGTTGATGATTAGGTTTACTGGATCAGTTACAAGACCTAATTATTAAGTTGAAACAAATAAAAGCTAGACTATGCTACTAAATTCCAATGGGACAGACACCAACATCAGGCAGAGGTACAAAGATAAGGCCTACCCAACAGCCAAACTTAAAAATATCTATAATTTTGTATTTTGTTTTCAATAGGTTTTATCTAAGGTGATTTGTAATTGCCTAATTGTATGAAGAGTTAAAAAGTTTTTTTTTTTAATTTTCTGTTTTTATGATTTTTATTCAGAAAATGTATTTTTAAAAATATTAAATATTTAATACTGTTGTTTTTCAAATTAGGCATATGAACTGTCGACACTGACTGGGACACAAGTGATGTTGTTGGTTGCAAGTGAGACGGGTCATGTTTACACATTTGCTACACGTAAACTGCAACCAATGATAACAAGCGAGGCTGGTAAAGCATTGATCCAAACGTGTCTTAATTCACCAGACCCTCCTGTTGAAAATAGTTCAGTAAATCAAAGGATGAGTGCCACAGGATTTGAAGAAACAGAACTTACCTATCCCATCAGTGAAGAAGAAGGAAAGGTCTGTATTTTTTGTTTACATTTTTACTATTGCTAGAAATAAATGTCTTTTTTCTCTTTTATAATATATTATTATTTAATAATTTGAAAATTTATTAAAAGTTACATTCAATCTTTTCTTAATCAAACTCAAAGTGGTTTACAACAAAAATTGAATTACTGTGGTGCCTAGAAAAGGTGTTGACCGAAAAACTATGACCTGATGAAGTGCGGTTGATAGTTTACATAGCCATGGATGGTAGCCTACTGTATTTGTATTTAGGTTTTAAACATAGCAACAGTCAATGCTCTCAAATCTGACCATCCTTTGGACTGTCTATTTTGCCCAGTTTTCTGGACGGTTCCGTTTAGGGAGAGTCAATTTTACCAATGTTTACATTATCTGAAAAGGTCCACTAATCAACTACAAGTAATACCCTGTTCCCATTGGTGATCAGGCCAACTCGATAAATCCCGATCAAGCTTATTTGGACTTGTCGGGCTTGCTCGGCAATGTTATTCGGGGTCAATCTACCTTCGGCATCGCTCGTGCTTCCTTCACGACCATTTTGGTGATGCCGATCAAGGTAGATTGACCTCAAATACCATTGCCGAGCGAGCCCGACCAGTCCAAATTACCTTGATCGGAATTGATCGAGTTCGTCTGATCGGCAGTGGGAACCCACCATAAGAAAGTATACCTACTCCAAGCAATGAGATACATGTCATCGTGTCAGGATTCAATATTTCGACATATCATCAAGAATGATGATGACCTAATTACTGTATGTTGAAATATCAAATCCTGATACGATGGTATGTGTCTAATAATTGCTTGGAAGATGTTTACATTGGTTTCATGATTTTGGGACTTTAAAAATGCCAAGTTTAATGTGAAATGTGGTTTTATAGAGGGTCGGTTTTGGGAGAGTTAACTATTTAAGGCACTTATGTACAAGCCATAGCAATAGACGTTTCAGGTGTATCGTTGCATTGTGTACTATGAATAGCTTACTGTGCTACTAGTAGACCATCAAATCAACAAAAGCTAAAAAAAAAAACTATGAATGATTCAATAGGTAAGTTTGCATTCTTAAGTATGGAAAAAACCCCACTTTCTCAAAATTAAAGATTATGGTAATATGCATTTATTAACTTAATTACTAATTTTCAATTTGAAAATGTTGTTAATGATTTTTTTTTACATGACATTTATATTTACATGTATTGCTTGTATTATACTTCTTTACACTTTTTTCAAATGTCTGAATATTGCAAAGTTTAATATGTCATTATATTTTTTAATATTAAGCAAATAAAATTTATGTTTATACTACTAATGGTTGATGCAATGCAATTGTAATTAAAATATTCAGAATATTATTAGTAGACATATAGTCAGCACAGTTTATATGTCAACGACTTATCGTTCAAAACAATCATTGGTTTGTTAAAGTATAATAACTGGATATAAACAAAATCGGAAATGTATTTTATGAAATGTAAACCGGTTGACTCAGCATTTGAAAGCTATGTGTGTGAATCACTATTTTGTTAAATTATATTCCACTTTGAAATAAAAAAGAAAAATGAACTGTTAAATAACTCAGTGTTACAATAATTCATAATTAATTTGAAAAACAGCATGACAACTTTCAATTTCCATTAACGAATAGTTTTTGTTGCTTCATTGATAAACCTGAGATTCCAAATTTAGTAAATGCCATATTTAGTTTTTATATTACCAAATATAGCATTGTTAAAACCATATTAGTTTACAGCATGTTGCCAATAACTGACGCATTCAAGGACTTTCATCTTTGCCTCACTTCCTTTTATGGTATTGTCCAATTATGGAATGGGTTAAAGGTCAGGCTGTAGTAGCTTGATGCTCCAGTTAGCTATATGATAATGGAATGTTAATTAATTGTAAAAACCACCACTGATTTTGTGTTTCTAAAAATAGTTTGTTTTGAGTTAAAAATAACTGATTTCAAACATTATATTGCATTGGTTACTATTTTTATTTTTATTTTGCACTAAATTTATATTTGTACAACATTGTTATGTTACTTATTGAATAAATTAAAATGTTGTACCATGTTAACTTGATTAATTTTGCCAGGGGTATGAAGCTTTTTTTTGTGCTTTCGTATTTTTTTTTTGCATTTTGCCTGTAAAGGAAACACATTGTCACTTTCTGTTTAGCTATAATTTAAAGTTGAGTGTACTGTACATCAGAAGTCGAGTTCATTCGATCGACCGGAACTATTTTCTGAAGTCTCAGCAACAACTACCTCAGTTTCTGAATGTGTAAAGTGATGTAATGAATTATGCTAAAAATAGATTTTAACGTAGTTGTCTTCGTTAAGATGGTTTCCCTGTATGGAAGTAACTTGCTCAACTATGGTGTGTGCAGTCGGTTGTTTGACGTCACAGTTGATGTGACATCATTCAATAAAGGCATATTTGGAATGACTGGGATGTTGTATGTTAACTAATGAACCCTTTTAATATCAATGTCTCAAGTCATCTGTCATCTCTTTTGTCACATGTTCAATTTTATCCAATCATCAACATGGAAGAGGACCGATTGATTTTTCCCATAGGTTATCTAGTCTTTTTTGTGTCGTTATTTGAAAAAAGTTAAAATTTACAGAAATTTCTTCATCTGAATTTTAAAAATTAAAGCAAGGAAAAAGGTTCTTGTAAAAAAAATAAAATTTGTTTAAATGTGTGATAAATATAATAATTTAAATTAAATTACAATTTAAGTTATCAATAAATTAATAACTTAAGCACTTGAAAATTGGCACAGCTTTAGGACTATTATATACATTTTCTTTTCTCCATGGACATCGATAAAATAAGATTAAATTAAAACGGTAGGATTCCAACTGCAGTATTTTGTGTTAAAAGTGTTTAAACTGTTTTCAAGATCTTTGATAACTTGTGAGATAAAGAAAGAGCTGATTGGATGCATCATATTACTAATCATCTCTATAAGTCCAACAGACCCAAATTTGGATTTCCATATTAGGTAATGGTATGTCTAAAATAGTCTTGATGTCAATTGATGTAATAGCTGGCTTGATGCCTGGCACGTGCTAAATAAACTCTATTGGACAAAGTTGTAGGTCTGGGGTGTCTTCATTTAAACTTTTCTTTGTTAAAGTTTATATTGTGAGGATGATTTGAATAATTTTTCATAATTCTTTTTTCTTAAATTAAACCAAAATTATTAACTGTATTTTGGTATTATTTCTTTTGTAATATATTTTGTTTTTGATTATGCTTTTGTCTTTGTAGTCCAAATCAATGTTTTTAAATTGTAACATACATTCTTTTTTATCACAAGAATGTTTATTTTCTTTGTTAATTATTTTATGGCTATGACAACACTAGTACGATACACGTGTTTCTCATTGTTACTGATAACAAAATTGAATCTTGATGGGATAAAAAATCAGTTTTGTAATTAGTCAATACTGCTCATTTATTTTAATAGAAAGAAAAAAAAATAATACGAATTGCAACTAAATGGTCCAATCAGGGAGGTACCTCCCTGGTCCAACTTAATGCCAGTGAGGCCAAGTAAAGAGGAAAAATGGCAGATTTTATTATTTTTGTTGCATAAGTGTCATCAACTTAGATTTATATCATCTTTAACT
>JAOTQE010135873.1:0-10579 GCA_025631205.1 Nesometra sesokonis
CCGATCTCATATATATATACATAAATATACATATATATATATATACATATATATATATATATATAGGTCCGATATTATTTATATTGTATGTTTTTCAAATAAAATGAAATTTGGAAAAAATGGCAGTTAAACTAATAAAATTTTATACTTTTTTCAGGTTGCAATAAAATCTATTCCAAAGAACAAAATTGAAAATGAAGAAGATTTGAAACGAATCAAGCAGGAAATAGAGATCATGAAAATGCTGGATCATCCACATATTATCCATGTTATTGAAGGTAGGTTTTATAATGTAAAATGATGAACTTATAACAATAAAATTAATAATAATGATAATTAGTAATGATTTTATTTATTCACGGTGCTCATTTCAATCTTTTTTTTACAAAAGGTTGGTCTTCCAAGAGTCTGTGTCCTAATAATCTACTAATATAAACAAAATTCAAATCTACAGTAGTACACTGTACTGTACAGTATTGAAAGCAAAATTGAGTTACATGATATCAGTATCTAAATGCATTACATTATTTTCAATTTTCTGATGGTCTATAAAGGCTAGTCAGACTTGACACACACTTTAAAAGTCTTTACATCTTTTGCACTTTTTGCTTCATTAGACAAAGAATTTCATAATTTTGCGCCATGATATGTAAAACTTTTCTTTTTGTACTCGGTGATTGGTTTTCAAAGATAAAGTCTTTTGATCTGGTATTATATATGTTTTATTTGGAATGAAATCTGAAGTTCCAGAGTGCACTAACAACGAGTTGTAAGTCAGACATTTAACAGAGGATGTCCAGGAATGAGCATTTTGAAATTTTCGTTTAAAAGGCGTGGTATACAGAAAGTGAACATGGGTGTATTGTCACATCTGGAAATAACACTCTCAGATTGAAGATGGGTTACAGTAGATTTTTCATTTTTTATAAGCTAGAAAAAAATGTTACAGCTGTATATTGATTACAAAAAGTAATTTTTATTTACACTATTAGTATTAGTGGGCATTTGGTAAATCCCAAATACAATTGGAGTCATTTAAAATATTGCCAAGATGAGTTTTAAATAAATCGTTGAAAGCTGTGATGTTATTGTGTTTTAGTCTTTTGAACTTCATTAAAAATGTAAAATTTTATTAATATTTATAATTAAAATTTGATGATAGGCTTACAGTAATATAGCTACTGTATGCTATTTTCAATGTTGTTGTATGCACATTAAAATTGTTTTTGCCTAGAACTTCCACAGAATACATAGCCTCAAAGTGCAATTCCATATATGTGCCTACTATTCCATAATCCAACCAATCAAATCGCGTTACTTTTTAACGCTGTTGCTACGTCAAAATTACGCACACGCAATTTTTCATAGAAGTTTCAAATTTATCAATAAACTAAACTAAAATTAATTCAAATACAAAGACTTCGACAACATAAAATATATGTGACAAATAATTAAATTTGTATGACAAAAGAATGTTAAAAATACAATAATTATAAAACAGTTATTGTGTAGCCTAATGAAATCAAAATAGTAAGCGCCTACATGGGACTGCCATTTTACAGTGTTAAGACCACCATCTAGCCGTAAATAATGTATCTATGATGCATACATATTTCTTATGTAGAAGTGTTGAAAAATTGGAGACTACCATAACTGTAACAACATACTTTTTCTCAGTAGGTGGATATTTAAAGAAACATTTAAACTAGGTTAAGGTGTCATTATCGGTAGAATAGTAATAAATTCAATGACCTAGTAAGTAGAATCCAAAAGTTTCTAATAAACTCGAAGGCATCACCTTCAATTTAAATTTGCAAGGAATTCTTTTCTTAGCCATTGTTCTGTGTGGCACGAAGTTAAATTTATGTATTTCCTTTCATCAACGTATATATATGACACTATCTAGAGGGCATTTAATATTTTTAATTATTTGTCAAAATATACCGAGACAATTGGGACATCTATTTTTGGTGCTACCGGAACTAATTTACCAGGCGTTATATCGAAGACATTCTTCACAGGTGTTGCGCATTGGTTTTTGGATAATCTCTGATGACATATGCCCCCGTAGGTGAAGACATTGATGAGAGAAGAATTTTACTCCTCGTCACAGTTCCATTTCAGCTGTAAGATGAATAAGTTCATATCCAGCATCTACCAGCAAGGTGTAAAAATCTATCTCCTGTAATGATTTTATAGAAAGAACACATGACAAAAATTAGACAAAAATTTATAAGATTTTATAATCTACATTGACATTTATTCTGTTGAACTTGTAAAATTTTTAATTTAGGAGTGACTGACCTTGGAGGTCAGACTTGATGGTGTGAAAAGGAAATTGCTAGGATTAACCAATTAGAACCCTTTGTCAGATTTTGGTTTTGCAGTCTGTTATGTTGATATTGAGTTCATTGAGTTGATTATCATAACTGAACTTGTTAACATACAGGTGAAGGTACCTTGCATAATTAGTAAGACATATGTCATGATGTAAATTAAGTAATTTTTACTAATTTCAATTAAATGTTCAAGTGAATTGGAAACAGGTGTTGGTGAATTATAGAACTATTTCACAGAAATTAAATTTCTGATATATATTTATGACTTATTTCTACTACTAAATGCTAAATTCTTGAATTCAAGTTCAATGAAAGAATAGAAATCCAACATGTGCACTTTTTTATTCAAAGAATAGTCTATTTGAAGAGTTTTTTCACCCAAAATTTAAATCACAAGAAGAAAGCTTTCTTTAAACCAAATTTTCAACAGATACGCAGTATCATAGAACTTTGAATAAACTCCAGTTACCTAAATTGTGAAAAGAATCTCATTAAATGTTTCAAAAAAAAAAACAAACTTTTGGGCTTTCTGGCTCTGAGGAACCCTAGAAGCACCCATTTGATTAAGTAGTTAAAGTCCGGTAATTTTGTTTACAGGTGAGTGGAAAGTTTAAGAGTGAAGGTATGTTTTAAAATGTTTGTATTGTCCTACAGTATACAAGACTCATAACTTTGACTTTCTTATTAAAAGTCTGATACTTTACCATCTAAGCTTACTGTTGGCCAATGAGAGAAAAAGACAAATAGACTATAAATATTAAAATTTTACTTTATATTTCGTCTCACATGTAACAGCGCCACTACCAGATGAGATCTACATCATACTTTCTTTCTAAACTAAGGCTCATTATGAGGTGTAGGGAGTGGCATTGTTACAGTAGGTCATGTGAAAAACCTAGTGTGCAGCTAGATTCGAACCTAGGACCTCGGGATTATAAGGCAAGCATGTTAGCCACCAAGCCACAATGCTACTCCAGCAAACCAAATGAAATATTGAAAAATTTTTGTAATTTCATGTCACGTTCAGCAGCAAGTTTCCCATCTTATTTTCTTTAAAAACTCTCATAGAGGCTTAAACTGTTAGAAATTAATTTGATTTTAAATGGTTTGCAATTTATCCTTATTTTCCAAATAGAAATATCTTAATGTAAATGACAGGTTTTCATTTCATTTCAATAGGGTCTAATTTAACAATTTACCAGATAATAGCAATGTAATTGGAACTCAATTAGAGTGGTTTAGTTACACGAATTCCAGAAAACTTGTTGAAAACATGATGATTTTTCATAGGAAGGTCTGTGTGTTGAGATCTTATATGTATTTATCATTGAAGCCACTGGAAGTAAGTTTACTTTATAAACTTTCATTGGTTATCCTCAAGGTGTCTACAACAGCGTATACTGTACATCAAATCTAATTTAAAACTTCCAGTGACATTAAAAGTACTATTCACAGCTAAATTTAACATTACAAAAGTATGAAAAGAAGTAGTTCATGGTGAAATGATACATCCATTATACCTTGTAGAACAATCCCTTGAAATTATACACCCATTGTACCTCATGAACAATGCCCATACTACAGTATGAGGTCCTTGATTTACTTTTTTCCTTTTGTTTAATTTATGGGAACTTTCTGATTTAAGTGTATGGTCAAGGCTTACTGCTACAGGCATGTAGTACTGTGGCAGTCAATTTATGATTAAGGTACATATAATGTTTAAAGAGGTCTCATCACTTGAAAAATGATAAAAAATTGACTTTTAAAATAACTTGCTTATTTTGAAGAAATATATATTATTATGATGATTCCACTCAAAATTAGAATATTAAAAAAATATTTACCCCAATTTTGCAACATTATAATGCAAAAATGAGTTAAAATCCACTAAAAGGCTGACAGCCCCATGATTTTGGCATTTTCATTTTTTATTTCTTATTTATATCTTATTTTTATTTATTATACAATTTTTAAATACACAAATTTCTAATTTCAAGTTATTATATTTGATGTTGCTTTGATATAAGTAAGTTAATTTCAAAATGGGAAAATGTGGCAAATGTCAAAACCATGGATGTGTGGACTTAAGCCTGTTTCCAACAGGACCTGTTATTAAAATTTGGTCTACCAGTAATTAAATTAGTTGTCACTAAACTATACATGTTTTGGCATTGGAACTATAAAAAAGACCGACTGACTAATATTTATTTGGAGGGCATCTTTTGATGGTTATGGGGTCTTAATTGGTGGAGACCTTTTAGCTAATTAGTATTTAATATGGTTACCTCTTTCATTATTATTAGGAAACTATGGATTAAATGACATAACCTTACTAGGAAAATTATAATTTAACATTGAATAAATACAATCTAAATTGAATTAAAAATCTTATCTTGTGAGAAAAACAGTTTATAAAGTAAAACCTGATGAGGTTTAGTAGACAAACTTCCTACCACTGCTTCCTACTACCAGTGGTTTGAAGGTATATTTTTATTTATAAATGGAATAAATGAGATTTTAATTAATAATTCTTTGTGTTTATATTTATTCTTTAGCAGATGTATCCCACATGGATATTAATAACGAACAGTGTTGATTAATTTGGATAATTAACAGCTTCTTAATTCTAGCCCCTCCTGGTGAGACGGTTTCTTGTGGTTATACAGTAATAAACACCTTTGTAATTTGCCCCTCCTATTGAGTATTGATTGCGTATAGCTAGGCCGTAACAAATGATTTTGTCATGAGCTCGGTAGTTTTGTCTACCTCACAGGGTCTGGACCCGTCTGATACTGATTACAGTCAATCTGAATTGATTTCATTACTGCTTGGAAACAACGAGTCAAATTAATAACAATGAAGTGATGTGACAATTGACTGATTTGGACAGAGCCATTTAGACGAATCCCTCAGGCTAATTTTTTAATGATATCACTGAACAGTTGAGCAGAGTTTAATTTTTTTAATAAAGGAAATTTTTCCATAGAAGCAAAGGAGAAATATTCTTATATAGTATCTGTATATCTACTGATCCTTTTAATTTCTTTTGGTAGTTATGTATAAAGCTCAAAAAGTCTTTGAAGATGAGTAGGCCTGAACCAGTTACAGTGCAGGCTTGGGGCAGTACTCATCTCCCATATTTTGTGTGTTTAGATGGCTTGTCTCACAAACAAATGACAAAGTAACTTACAAAAAAGAAACTTTTTTAAACGCGGGATGACGACATATCCTATGATGTTACAATCACTGTACTTCCAGTGTCGCATTTTGGTACCACAATTGGCCCAGCTAAATTTTACACTGAAAAAAGGCTGGGCTGAGACCACCTCCAGATGTTGGCTAAATGCGCAGCCATTTTGGCACTGTATTTGGCCTTTTGAGCATTTACAGTGAAATTTAGGTGGTACTTGGCCCAGCCTAAATTCACTTTAATAGGGATATTAAAAGATCATCTTCCAGGGGCGTATCCAGCGAAGCTCGAATGAGGGGCCCGATGTCACTTTGGACAAACACAAGTGTGAGGTTTTAACACAGTAAACTGATGGCAATAGGTGTGGGTCCAGGACCCACTTAAGGCCTGGGAAAATATTTCCCTACAGGTGCTCTCTGGTGCACTTTTATAGAATTGTGCAAAAGTTATCACATTGGCGAGTCAAGGTGGGGGGGGGGGGGTGTCCGTTGCTGGTCCGTTGCCCCCCACCCCATCTGTGTCTGTCTTCTGATGTACTGTACTTTCCAATCATCATCAGTGTGCAGAATCCTCCACTTAAATATACATCAATATGAGTTGTCTACATTTTATTTTACAGTGGTTTATTCTTCTGTCACTCATCATATAAGTCGTGTGTGATTAAGCATAGACATTTTCTGAAATTTATAGTATTATAATGACAAACTAAAAAATATCCAATTTAGTAATTTTGTCATACCAAAATAGCAGGTGCAATATGTCACTTGGTTGGTCACAAGTTTCATAATAATTTGTCTGTAATAAACCATGGAGTTATAAACTGTCACAGACACCACAGACATCCGACAGTGACTCTTTTCAAACTGGTGAGAGATTAAAAATGTCATTAAGTGTTCACTTGTCCATAGATCTGGAATTGAATTTGACATATTTTAATGTACAGACAGATTTATTGTTCTATTTAATTACATAATAAAGTCCTTGTGCATTAGGTCTATGACTTAATTTAAAGATGTAGGCCTATTTATTGTAAAAATGTACCAAAAATAGTGGGTACAGTAGACATCTACTCTAGTGATGGATTTCTCCATCACCCATCACTCCATCATTAAACATTATTTGTAGTATGTACCATCATATCTTCTCTGACGTATGTATTCATAATTAAAACAAATTGAAGGATCTTATAAATGTTTATCATCCAGTCAAACTAACTAATTGCTGAAATGACAGTTTCCATGGCAGTAGACATATTTACTGTCATTTTTTGCAGCATTCTATAAAACATCTAAATCAAAAAAAAATAATTTAGTGTAATGCCTGAATAAGGTTTTTTTTAGACTACAGTGTAACAATACAGTAAGAGACAGTACCTGCTAAAATTCAAGTACAAAATAACATTGCGATGATGAACAAAAGCAATGTACAGCTAGCATATTGACCATTCTAGATAGCATACAATAGACAGGAGAGTGTTTGTCAAGTTTGACCAGCACTATGGGCAGTAGCCTTGTGATTGTAGGATGAAGGACATGCATATGTATTGACAAAGGTCTAGCTCATTCTGAAGTAAATAACAAGCCTTTATTAGAAAGCTACTCATAAGTATTCATGAATGGGCTGTTTACTGTAAATTCCTTCTGTGGAATGTCAGTTTTTTTTAAACTTCTTTCATTGTCATTGCTATTCTTAAGTGTCAACATTGATTGGCATTTTACATTTGTTTTCAGTTTACCAAATGTTGAGTTTCTATGTTGTATTAACAGAATCAACAAATATTCCTTTTTTTAATTTCAAGTATTCTGTTTCTTAATGGATATAAGGAAAATAATTAGATAAAATAAATGTTTTAGTTTATGAAAATATCTTAGATATATACAGTATATTCTTTTTTAATGTGATCATGTGGTATCTTGTGATATCATATAGGGCTATGGGATGCTGTTGCATTTGCTCCTGAGAGAGCAAATGCAACAGCATCCCATGAGAAAGTTACAGAACAAAATTTTTTATTAATCAAAATTACTTTGGATGACCTAAACTCTGATAATAGAAATCTGTTAAACATAATAGTCATAATTTCAGATAAAACAAAATGAATTAATATATTTCAAGGAATCAAACAAAATATTAATTCAAATATGAATTTTTGAGGGACAATTTCAATGTGACAATTTCAATGTGACCTCATTTTTCAACATTTGCACCAGAGTCCATTTTGACAAATTATATTTTCCATGTATTAAAAATAAGTGACACCAAGGTCAAGGCATGATGGTGAATTTTAAGGCACTGGGGAAAATTGATGGGTACAAGAAGCACTGGCAATGGTGGCCTTGAAAACTTTAAACCCTGTAAACTTTGTTATCATGATATATCCTCACCTTGTATGATGTGCTCAACCCTAGATTGGATTTTATACAATAAAGGTTCTTTCTCTTGCTTGAGATAGAGTAATTAATAGGTCTTTTCCTTAGAAGGAGAAGCTCATTTCCTATCAAGGAGGTGCTATGTGACCTAATTTTCGTATTTATGGTTTTGTTTTATTGTTTTGTAGCTCTGAAGGGGTGCTCAATCATCCTTGTGAGGTTGCGTCACTGCTACTTCAAATATAATTTATTTTAAGGAACTTGCAAAAAGATTTATCATATTTTTTTTTATTTCATGTCACATCCAACAGCCAAGTTTACTCGCCACTTACAGGATGAGAACTATGCCATGCTTTCTAAATCAAGTCTCATTATGAGGCTTGGGGAGTGGGTTGTTAAGTCATGGGGATCAACCTAGCGTTCAGCCAGGTTTGAACCCAGGACCTCAGGATTAGGAGGCAAGCATGCTAACCACCAAGCTACAGCGCAAACTCCATTCATATACTGATTTTGTACTGATGTTATCCACTAACCTTCTTCTGTTACCAAAGATTGACTGAACTTTTGATTAAGAAACCAGATCCAGAAATCCTTTGAAATCTGTCGGCAATAATTTTATGCCAGATTTAGCTATTAAACATTAATATCTTTTTCATTTCTCCTTGTTTAAGCAGTTACTTGGATTAATACATCAGAATTAAAGATTATGTTTCAACAATGAAGAAATCCAATTGATTGTAGTTGCTGCGGTGTAATTATTAAAACCAGATTGTAACTTAAACAGGGTATTTCTAGTTATTACGTAGACCTTCAGGAATGCAGTTTGTAAGATTCTTTTCAGGAATTTTCTGAAAGTTTCTGTTGCCAAAGCAACAATTTAGTTTTATGTGCTGGTGATAAAGAGAAGTTGCTTTATTCAAAGGTCAAGATATAGACATGAATTTTATAAGTTGATTCGGCATTTGCAATTGATTCTTGTAATCGGTTATTCCCAGGGGATTGCATTTATGATGGCGATAGACCCAATAAAATCATCCGATTGGTTTGGATTAATCACATGTTGATTCTGACAAAAGTTGATGGGAGTAATTTTTATTCTGACAAAGTTAATGGGAGTAACCTTTCATTCAGAAAATCTAGGAATTCTTTATAAAGTTATCTTAGTAAAATAATATAGACCTATAATAAATATATAATATATAATAGTTATCATCATTGCTTGGCTAAAATAGTGATGAGAAAGGCTTGTTCTTTTTTTCTGGTCTTTAATTATACTGTCCACTTAAGCATCAAGTAAACCACTTTTAATATTTTCAAAGAATTTAATATTTAATATTTTTTTAATGATATTACCAGGAGGTTTTAGCAAACAGGAAAGCTATGGAGATGAGTTAGTGGAAAAGAAACAACTGCAAAGCCAAAAACTCACACTTAGGTCATAATATGAAAGATCTAAGAAAACAAAAAATAATTTGATCTTCGAATCTATTATCTTGAGATGACAGAAGACAATGTTTAGAAGATGACTATATTATAATGAAAAGATTTTCCTTATTATATTACTTCAAAACAAAAAAAAAAATGTAAAATCAGTATAGGATTTGATTTTTTTGGGTGGATCCTAAAAAAAAGTTGATAAATAAGTCTGAATGAGTTGGATAATTATTAGCTTTTTTCTACTCAATAATGAAATTAAACAAGTAAGGCCTATACATCTACCTAAACATGTTTATTATTTTAGAATAAAGAGTTAAATTTCCAAAGAAATTAAATTTGGTGGATTTTGGAAGGAATAAATAAGTCTTTCTACAAAACATAATCCAGATCCCATAGCCTTTATTCCCGACAGTGCCTTTTCCGGAGTAAATTTTCAGATTAAATTGCCGCTTTGAACATCTATTTGTCAAGTGGTCATCTGTGAAATTATTCAATGGTTAATTTGACACATCATCCAACTTATATTTTATAACAATCAAATACAATTCTAATCTTCACAATCACTAATCAATTTGATTTAATACTTCTTGCATGAAAACGGGATGTTAGTTTAGGTGCATCGTTTTGTGGTTTAATAGGTTTGACATATGGTCTGACCATTAATATAACTTTATTTAGTCTGTTAACCAATTTGTTAATACCCTGAATTCCATTGTTCAAAATCCTATTAATAAAATGAAATGGAATTTATTGGTTTTAGAAGAATTATTGGCATTTAATATGTCATTCATATCCTGCTAAAAACCACAGATTTAAAGCTGATATGTGAATTAGCAGCAATAGTTTTACTGTAGTAATATTGATTTTGTTATTAAACTTGCATCAGTGTTCACTACTGGGGTATTGAACAACTTAAGTTTTATTTTAGGCCAAATAAAAAAAAATTATTCAGAGTTCCCAATTCTCCTGAAAATGACAAGAGCCTCCTGATTTTTTGAGTCATCTCCCACCCTCCTGAAAAATATTCTGAGTGGGTCTTTACTTAGCCTATGAGCAAAATTGGTTGTCCCTTCAAAAAATACCAGCTCTGCTCAGTGTTAACTACAATTTATATACAATAATATAAATATTTGTACATATTTTTGTGTGTTTTGTGTTCTGTTTTTCATTGTGACGCAAATTCACGCAAATTTGATCGATAAAGCAGCTGACATAAAATCTCCTGATTTTTTACTTCTCAAACT
>JAOTQE010135873.1:10679-23527 GCA_025631205.1 Nesometra sesokonis
CGCTGCCCATGGCCTAAACCTTTTAAAATCCATGTCCTTCTCTTGCAGATATCCATGAAAAATTTTAACAGCAATTCTTCTATCTTTTAATATTAGGCTTTTACTTAATAAGCATTATTCTTCATAATATACAGATGTAAATTGTGCGAAACGCAGACTTTTTAAGGTGGTCCTTGTATAGTTGTGCGTTCACCATTTGCAGGTCAGAATGTTGTCCTGCCTCGTATGCAAATCCGATTTCGTGAATAAACAGTCATTGCAAGTGACTTGAGGGGTTGGATATTACTCGCACGCGGTTCGATACTATAGAATATTGAACTGGTTAAAGCAGCATAATTGAATAATAATGAGTGGATAAGTTAATTTATCTCTTATTATACAAACAAATTTATTTTAAATTCATCAAGTATAGTATATGCCACCATATTGTAGTGATGATGTGTCAATTAGCATATATATTAGGCTTAGTCCAAAAGTATATTTTGTGAATAGTGGGAATTTTGTGAAAATCAAAGAGTGTGGGTCTTTAAAAATTTTAAACTAAAATAACCTACAAGCCCTTGCCTACAAGGACAATGAGTGAACCCGTTTGTTTGCTTCCACCGGTAAATCTGTCTGGGGTATAAGAGACACAAATTCCTAACATTCTTTTAATATTGATTTTTCTGTTCGACCGTCACAGCTTAGCGCCACATTGACATTGCGTCTGGTGCTGACAAAATATAGAAGAGTGTATTTCAATACCTATAAAGAGCAAAACATTTACCATCTCTTTGTCCAGGAGTAAATAAGAAAGGATCAAATATCACCTCGCTTCTGTGGGCTTAAGTAGGATTAATAGCCTAACAGTTCAAATGGTAGAAACAGTTATCTCATTGATTAAAAATGTACTTAGTAAAGATTTAATCTGTGAATAATGTTTTTTTATATGGTTGTAATCTATGAATAATCTTTATTCAATGTGCTTTGGTTTCCAAAGTTTAAAGTTTAGTTGTTTTAACCTACAATTGATATGCAGAAGTCCCAAGTCTCCTGAAAATGCCTGGAGTCTTCTGATTTTTTGAGTCATCTTCCGCCCTCCTGAAAAAATACATTTTTCTCCTGAAAATTTGAAGTGTACCCCAAAAATATTCAGAGTGGGTCTTGGCCTAGCTAGTAGCAAAATCGGTTATCCCGTCAAACAATACCAGCTCTGCTCAGAGTGTTAAATACAATTTATATACAATAATATGGATATTTTTACATATTGTTATGTACTTATTCTGTGTTTTGATTTTTATTGTGACGCGCCGCACATTGGCATTCATGCAAATTTGATCGACAAAGCAGGTGACATAAAATCTCCTGATTTTTCACTTCTCAAACTTGGGGCCTCTGGATATGTTAGAAATAAAAAATGTGCTACTTAACAAGTACTCGTATCTCAATGAGCTCCGGCTCTGTGCCACACCTCTAAATTATGTAAAAACCGCTTATTTGCAGTGTGAAGAAAGGTGTAGGATGAGGGGCACCAGGATCCAGCAGAAGGTGGGAGGGGGAACTTTCCCAGGTCTAGGTGGGCGTGGCTCCCATCTTGATTTTTCTCCCTATTTTGCATGTTCTGACCCAGTTTATGTTATGCATGGCCCATATTTGTCTATTATTTAATTTTAGAGTCAATTTTAGACCTGGCACACCTAATATAAGAGGGAACAACTACCTTTTGTCGATAATGGGAGTGGGGGAGCCAGCTATTGTCAAGTAAAAGTTTGTACATCATGGTGATGATGACATGACTTATGTCAAAATATTGAATCTTGTCACAATGGCATGTATCTCATTGTTTAGAGTACTGTATATACTTTCTTGATTGTAAACCATTATCCAATTGCTTCAAAATCTCCTTAAAGTAGTGTTTTTAATGTGCTTTGAGAATTTCTATGTTCTTAAATTGGATTATTATTTTTGGAAAATAATATAAATTTGTTGAATGTCTGCTGTGTGTACAGTATAGGTCCAACAGTTTACAAAGTGGCAGAAACTGACTTGTAAATTTTAAAAAGTGATGGAATAATTATTATATTATTATTAATTAAAGACTTCATTAAATAGTGAATGTTAATAGTAAATAGTTATACTTTAGAGACAACTTTCTTTCACCCATTTTATGGTGAGTAATTCATAGAACTTTCATTCTAATGAACTTTGATTTTGTTCAACATATTTCAAAATGTTTAGCAGAAATGTTTAAATATGAAATGGAAATAGCAAATTGATTATTTCCTTACTGTAAATATCTGCATTAAACTTACAAGTTAGTAAAACCTAGTTTAAATCTAATGCTATAGTTAGTGTGTACATCAGCCAAATGTTTATACTGACAACTTGGATTAAATAGATAAATCAGAAGCTTTGCTAAGTTGCTAAACTTATGGCATTTAGGGAATTATTAATATTTGGACACACCTCAGGAAGGTTTATCCGGGGAAATAACTTACCTTAGTAATGAATTCAAATGGACGAGAAACTAATACAGGTTTATAATGCAGATAAAATATTATTTTAGTGTGAAGTTCAGAAACTTTGAAAAAGCCTTCACAGTATCATTGAAATTATACTTTATTCTTTTCTCCTCCTTTTAATCTTTAAGGCTGGTATTCTCGAAAGCAGACTAACTGTAGTCTAGGACTAAATTCTAGAACTGACTGACTATGGTATTCTAGAAAGTTTCTAACATTTGTCCAGTTATAAACCCTGGGCGAAAGCATTCTAAATTTTGTCTGCCGAGGAACCAGGTTTATGGATAGTCCAGGATCAACTAGTGCTGTTCTAGATTTAGTCCTGGACTAACATTCGAGAATACCAGCCTAAATGTTTATTTTTCATAGAAGGTTTAATTAACCTTTGATTCAATGACTGGCCTAAAAAAGAAACATTGTGTTGCCCAATTACATTTTTTGTAGTATTGTTTTCTGTTACTGTTACCGGTAAAATTCCTATCGGAATGCCTGATTTCAACTTTACGTAAAATCTTCCTCATTTTTAAGTAATTTTATGTAACAGTTTCATAACTCCTTGCCAGTTATGTTTATTAATTGTATATTCATTTGATTAAATAAATACTACCAGTTACCAGGTATTGGTTTACTGATAATGATCTTTGGTTTACAATATTAATGTATAGGATGTGTTTATATTCCTATGCCTACTATAAAGTTGAATTTATAGGTAAAGTACTAAAGTTATAGATAATTTGTGATTGTTTTTGAAGATTTGGGTCTCATTTTCCAGTCATCAATATCAGTACTAAAAATTGTATGGGTCTATAATAAAATACAGACAAATGTAGGAATTATTAATATTAAAAGCATAAACACTGATAAATATGAAAGAATGAAATAGATTATGAATTTAGGTTCATCGGTTATCATATCAGATATCCTGTGTTTGCTGGTGATATGATACTGTATTTTCTTATTTATTCAATTTATTAATCTGTCTAGATAGTATTATACAAAAGTTATATACCATTCAGAGAATCTGACGATTATGTTATATCTCCGGAAGAAGATAAGGCAGACAATTTTCAGAATTATTATTGATGTCCTTGTCATGAATAATCATTTTAGGGGTCAGATATAGATACACCGTAACGGAAATATAAAGCATTGATGTAATAAATGTTTATGCTCATCTGTTAATCTAAAAATAATGCTTATAAATTTAGTTACTCAACTTGCAAAAAATTAAACTTAACATCTAGTTGGAAAAAATAGTTGGCCATTTGGAATATGATTGATTGACTTGTGCAATTTCAAAATAGATAGTATAATTAATCAATAATTTTAAAATTCCAGTGTTTTGCCAAGATACATACTACATGAAATGAACGGAATATAGTTTTATTTTAACAACGTATAACTTTGATATGGGTTACAATAAAGTTTTACAAAAATAAATCCATTCCATTATCAAATTTCCCATATGTTAAGTTATGTGGAGATAATGATTTTAAGGGAGCAATTAATTATAATTTTATCAGGTGGAAGTGCAGTCAAAAGAATATAGACAATAAAGTACAGTAGGCCTATATATTTTCATCAAAGTTTCTCAGAAATGATATGTAGTATCTCAGTTATTTCCTAGTAGAAGTTTTATCTTATTTTATCACTCAATTTATAGTAAACGTCATTTCCTCTTGAATTAATTTTTACATAATAGTTTAGATACTGAAAATTTGACACTGTAAACTCTCCCACAACATAAAACCTTTGGTCATTACTTTTGACTGGTTTTCTGGATTTTTCAGTTTAAATAGAGTCAAATGTATCCATTGGTATCATGATTTTGAGACTTTGTAAAAAATGATCCAGTTTTAACATTAAATTTGGTTATTCCAAGTGCCGGTTTTGTAGTAGCCAGAGGTCCTAAGTTGTAAAACAGAATTCCTGGAGATTTTCTTGTTGTTGTCATCCTACCACTGTTGGTAATGTCTACCCTTCCTAAAATGTGTGTACAAATAGCCTTATTTATAACCTCAACACCTTGTCTGTTATGAAATGATAATTTCTAACATATATTGTCACGGTTAAAAGTGTGCTATTACTGTCTGTTTCCCAAAACATTATTGAACATTATAGTTGCTTAATTTAAACCAATATTTTGAAATAACTAGGCCAATTTATGTTCTGATTATGCAATTATTACAAAACCTGGAGGATTTCCTGGAGAAAACTGAATTTTGGGAGAAAATTTGATAATTCCGGCAGACTCCAAGGAGATTTCACTGTTCTTTAGGAACACCCAAAGTGGTTGAGGGCTACGTCTGAAAGAAATAAGGGGACCGCTGGATAGTAAAGCATAAAACTGGCAGAATAAGGCAAAACATATTTATTGATTTTCAAATTAAAATTGAAAAGTGTCATTATGTTTTAATTTTGGAATTGTTAAAATAATGAAGATACAAAACTAAATATTGTCACAAAATTCATAACCTGAATTTGAACTTTTGATCTTACTACCAACCTGTATGTTGGAATGTCACAGCAACCTTGATCAACTAATGATGACCAAATGGTGAATTTTATTAGAGGAAGTAAAGGAATGTATAATTGGTGAGAAATTGATGAGAAATAGATCTCTTGAGAAAGTCTGTCAAATGTAAGATGAATGCTGCCTTGTTATCATTAGGATACAAAATAAATACCTTTGTAATGATACCATTAATTCATGACTATCTTGGGGTTTTCTAATGGTTCTTATGGACTCCCTCGATGATGACAATAAATGTGATGATTCATAAATGTTATAGTGAATTCTCCCAAAATTATCTACCTTTTGGGCAATCTGATTTGTTCAGTTTTCAGAACTGGTTGCTTTAAAGAGTGTCTTGTTTACATGTGTTTATATCATTTCATGATCTTGAACTTGGGATCATATATCATTTATTTCGCCTTTACAGAAAACATACAACATAAAAACAGTACAAAAGTAATTTTAATGAGGAAGGAGCTGAAAAAAAATTGTGCACACTTTGGGGCTCTAAAAGTGCACAAGAGAAAATCTGTAGAGAAAAATTTTCCTGGAACCTCATTGGGTTCTGGACTTACGCGTATTGCCCTCAGTTTGCTGTTAAATTTTCAGGCTAATCTATTCAACTTAGCATTGGGCCCCTCTTTTTAGCTTCTCTGGATCCGCCCCTGATATAAAAACTAAATTCAGTGTAGTTTTGCCATGGAAATTGGGAACACTAAAAATCTTTAAATGATGAATATCCTTTGTTTAGTGTACAATAGTTGTTTCAGTTTCTTCACTATAGGACTACCTCCATGGCCTCTTTATTCAATGAATCCAATCTTAGTAGGGAACATTTAAAAGACCAACTTGGTTACAAATCTGGATGTCATAATAAATAAATGTTAAATTAAACAGTACATTAATGAAATGTTTTTCATTTCCTGTAGCAGTCTATGTCGTATACTTTCCAACTTTGCTTCCTTTTTTATAACTACTGTAAAGTCACTCCAAAGCCTGACCACTCTGAAAAAAAAACTCACTCTGAAAACCAAATTTCAAGCTAAACCAGACTTTATTGAAAGTAAAAAAATTATGGAATCCATGTAAACTAAAGGGCATTCCAAGAGTGCATAACTCACCTGTATAAATTCTCTTAAGTCCCTTTCACACAGAATGTCAAATTCTGATGGTTTCCTGTGTGAGAGCCCAGTGAAAAAGTGTAAAATTGGCAGTCTTAATTATAGGAGGCACTGTTTTTACCAACATTGTCAACTTTGTCCTTTAGTTCTGCTTCACTGCGTAAGCTGGCATTATAGAGTAGACCCTTTCACACACATCCAACCTAAACCAGTAACGGCAATATAACAGTAATATTTCTAGGGTCTAACTAATGCCAGCACTGTGCAGGCATTGAAGAGAAAGTACGTTTCACACAAGCTCTGGCATTCGTGAATTACCGCAATATCCCATTTTACAGGTTTGTGTTAAAGTGGTTCTATTACAATAAGAAATGTATAAATATAAAGTACATTAGTATGGTAAAAGAATGTGGAAAAGGAGCAGCAATATGGGAATAAAATGAGAAAAAAATAAAATTGACCAGTATGGGGATTGATCTCTGGGCTGTCAAACTGAAGTAACATGCAGTACATTGAAATTAAAGGATTTTGTAAAATTTAAGTACCATGTAGGCTGGCTGTAAGGTTTTTCATTGAAAAGATTTGAAGATATGAACCTTTGTGACATTTCCAGGGCATTGGGCTTTAATCCATGGTTTAAGTTCTTGACTGCAACCTCTACTACTACTACTGTAGTACTACAATATTACTATAGTATACCTGCCAACTCTCACGCATTATGCGTGAGTCTCACGCATTGGAGCCTGTTTTGGACAACTCGCGCATAAATAATTTTTTCTCGTGCATTAGCAAAATCCTCACTTATAAAAAGTTATTGCACTAGTTTCTCTCGCGCATGAGACAATATAATGCAAAAATATGGTAAAAACGGCCCCCAACAGTGGTAATTTTGGCAGAAACGTTAAAAAAATGTTTTTTTTTCTTTTTTTTTTTTTGCTTGCCAAAACAAAATGGGAGAAAATGTGGCCCAAGCACTGGAGGCGGGGTTTGTCTCGCGCGTTGGAGCCAAAAAAAGTTGGCAAGTATACTACAGGTAGCAGATACTGTTTGCCATTCTATTTACTGTCCATAATTTTATGATTTTAGGATTTTATTAAACAACCACATGTGGTAAAATAGAATTATGAAATTAAAAACTGAAAGTGTATAATAAAAGTCTACATGTTCAGATATGACAATTAGGATTAAGAAATTGAAAACAAAACTAAATTTTTTTTTGTAATGAATTAATTTTCAAACGATTTAATATTTATCTGAAATTACCATAATGGGCTTGGTTCTCCCAAGTTAGTGTGTATGGAATTGTGAACAATTTTTGAAAATGTCCAAAGTTAAATACTTAAATCTCATTTAGAATACTTCTAAGTTTCTTTTTACTTCTTGTTACATTGAACAACAAAATATTTTTTAATGAATGCATGAAAATATAGGGCATGTTTTACGGCATTGTGAACGATGTTAATGTAACCACAAGTGACATTTTCTTCATTCACGTTATTTATTTACAGGATACTTTTGAGTACTCTTGTGTTTTTGTTTTACTTTGGTTTTATTCAGAGTAGAGGATAGAGAAATTAAGCTGAAAAAATTACCATCACATAACACAATAAGAACTAACCATCCTCCGCTAATCTGAATAAAATAAAAAACAATTTTGTGGAACTGTATGTTGCAAGACTCAAACAATATATTATATAATATTACATTTTCTTTCAGTTTTTGAGAGTCGAGACAAGATAGTGATGGTTATGGAATATGCCAGTGGAGGTGAGCTGTATGACTACATCAATGATGATAAGATGACACCAGAGGATGCTCAGAAGTTCTTTAGACAGATAGTGTCAGCAGTTCACTATTGCCATAAAGTGAGACTTCTTGTGTTTTGTTGGTCATATCATAACTATAAAAGACAAACACTGTAACAAATACAAAATCAATAATTGAAAGCTAACATTTTCCAGTATAGTTGAAGGTTTATACAAAACAGGCTTATGTATAAAATATGTAATAAAATGACTAAACAAATAAATTTAAATGCAATAATACGAAAGCTGTTATTATTTTACAAAGTTTAAACGGTGAAATATTTTGTTATGAAAGAGTAATGGTTTTTAATCATTCATGACATGTTATCGCTCTAATTAAACATAAGTTTTACATTATTATCAAATAGACCACAAATTTGCTTCATATTAAGTATGTTTTTTTTAGACCAAGGAGTTCTAGATTAATACCTTTTTTAGACACAATTTGTAAATAAATTCAGATGAACCATTTATCAAAACTGTGTAACAATTTTATTAATTTATATTTTAGTTATTAATATAAAAGATGATGATGATGACTACTAATATATTTTCACTTAGAAATGGATTATAGTTTTTAAAATAGGCCTGTTTATTGTTAGACATTAACAAGGTTGTTTTTTTATATTTTAGCTTAACATTGCTCACCGAGACTTAAAACTGGAAAATGTACTATTAGATGAAAACTTCAATGTAAAGGTAAGTTTTAATAAATTTAAATAAATTATAAGTAAACGGGTATCTTTATAACTACACATGTGGTGCACCATAGCAATTATATATCATTATTTTTAGATGAAAATTTCAATGTAAAGGTAAGTTTTAATAAATTAAAATAAATGATAATTAAACAGTTAAATTTTATAACTACACATGCGGTGCTCTACAGCAATTATATATCATTCTTGATACTTGCTATGCAAACCCTCAAACAGTATTTCAGTAAATTGGTTATTTTTAGAGTTTGGAAATTTAAAAAATAAAGTCTAGCTCTTGGGAAAATTAGTTGATCTTGTAAAATGAAAGGACAGGATATGTTGATGAGGATTACCATTGATGTTGTCGAAATGAAATGTTAATATTATAACACAGTCACTAAAATTATTTTTAAAGATGTAAATTAGTTATAATAAATTCTTTAAATTAAAAAATAAATAAAAAGCAGATCAATGATTGTTTAGGATAAATTTGTGTTTTTTTTCAAATAAAAATATGATGTTGTGACACAGACAAAAAGAAACAAAATTGTAGTTTGAATTTTAGTTGATAGTAATAAATTATAGCTGTAGATTTGTTACTTAAAAAAATCAATTTTGTTCAAGGGGTAAGTGACAAGGTGAAGGCTTTATTTGAAATTTCTCTACTTCATAATAAAATGGTAAGAATCATCTTTTATGAAGGTTATATTTTAGAAAAGTGTATTTAAAAATCTGCCAACTATCAAAAGTAAATTCGATGAAGTGCAAGTGGAAATCTGAATGCAATTTCAAGATCTCTTAATGTTGTTTTATATATAAAATTGATGACAAGGACATAGGCGGATGTTAAATATAATAAAATGTGTATAAACAAGGCTAATTGGAAAGGATTTCAAGGGCAAAACTCATCATTTGAATTAATATGTTCATTTTGTCCATTCATTTACCACTTGAAATAGCCTAACATTGAACTTCTTCTCTGTGCTTACAAAATCACTTGCCCCAAAGGTCAGGGCATCTGAAGCAACCTGTTTATACTTTACTGTATTAGTCCTCTTATGGACAAGTAACATTGTTTTTGGCAACCAAATTGTAAATGTAGCTTGTCTAATGATGAACTTTGTTGTTTGTACCATATAAATTTTCATACATGAAAAATCTAAGACCCCAATCAGGGATGGTTTCAATGGGGGAAAATGATGAAATTAGTTAAATTACCCCCTTTATTTTTAGAATGCAAATTAACTCGCACATTGTTTTCATTATTCCACATTCAGATCACATGCCTAAATGTAGTTTGATGTAAAGACAAATGTCTTAATCGTAAAGTCATATAATTTCGGCATACCACATCATTTAAATTACACAGAGTATAGTTCAAATGTTAACTCTGGCATTAGTGTTAAACTAAGTATGTGTGTGGCATTCCATAACACAAGTTTATATATATATTTCTGCTGACCCAGTTAAGGTAAATAATTCAAGAGAATAATAATGTAATTCAGTCATAGTATTAATTATAGTAATTTATTTAGAAACTTCACTTTTTTAACAGTGGCATACTTTTGGAGGGGGGTTGGAATGGGGGAGGCGCCTGCCATAATAGGTAGATTTTGCTGCCAAACGTTAACTTTAACCTTAGCACCGCAATAAGCTCCACCCCTTTTGTAAACAAATCGAAGTGCGTATGTGCTGGACTTACGTAAAACGTAACTAACGTTCTACCGAACACGTTAAATCTAGAAGTTACCGTAGTTAACGCAACTCCTCTCACTTATGAATAAATTATGACGTCATCCGTTAAAGTTAACGTTTTTGCCGAAAAGTACCTAATATGACTGTCCAGGAGGTGAAAATCTGTTTCCTCGCCAACATCATGCATCTGGGTTATGGCGTGTAGTCTAAAATAACCAGGTATCTTTTGACTAACAGTTGGTAACAGTCATCGCACTCAATCACACACCACATTCGGAGGAAATATACCCACAAAAATAATTGGTAATGCAAATAATGAGGGTTATCACAGTATTTATTGCTATAAAACATGTGTAATAAGACATTTGCTATTTTATTTTCGAAACTGGAGAATATGTGAGAAACTGGGAGAAAGAAGATTGGCCGCCGAGAGCCAGGTTGAAAACACCGATGTCTCCCGGTCAAAACGTTTAGCATGTATGAAACATACAGTAGTGTCTTCAATATAAGTGATATGAATATAATGTCATAATTGATTCCAAAGGAATGGAACCATGCACATATTTTAAATTACATCATTATTTTCGTTGGCAAAAGTCATTTCAATAATTACAAATAAGAACAGTATTGTAATTGCCACTTGCCTCTAACAATCAAGACTGATTTTCCTGTTGTTTGTTGAACAATCAAATTTACTGGAGATCAAAAACTTGACAGATTTAGAAATTTGACTGTCATACAAAGTCAAAAGGGCATGCAAGTGTTTTCATATATCTTTGTCATAACCAGAGAAGGATAAACTTATATTTTAAAATGTATTTAAAATCTAAATATTTCATAATTCCTGATTATTAAATATGGTATAGTATATTGAATCCAACATGATGGCAGGGCTCGAATTTAACCAAGGCACCAACCAACGAAAGTTGTCGCCGGTGCCCAATCGTTTGTCCTCAAGGCCACTTTGATCTTAGTGCCCCTTATTTTCAGTTATACATAGGCCTAAAGATACAATTTGTACAAATGGCCTCTGGTGCGTGTTGTACCTCATAAATTCAAGCAAAAAATGGCCTTGCCCCTGCAAAGCCCAAATTCGAGGCCTGCGATGGTATATATTGCATTGTTTGGAATATGTATAAACTTTTATACTTTCTTACCTGAAGTTGTTATAGTTGACTTTTAAAATGTAATTATTTAAAACAATAAAAATAATTAACGCTGGATAATTATTTAATTTATACTACATTTTATCAGGTTATGATGTAATATCATTACTTTTGGATTAATTACCTAGTGATTTTAAAGAGGGGTGAATTAAAACCAAAGCCATCAGAAATGCCAGGAAATGATGCTTCCTGGACATGCTGCAAATGTGGGGCTAAAAGTGTCTGTACCTGCTGGAGTATTTTTATGCTTACAATAATTATACCTTTTACAGATATAATAGTACAATAAATATAATGAATGTTTGATGATTACCATCAGCTCTCCTAATACTAACCCTGCGAAAAACTAATCTTCACGCTAAACTGAACTTTTTTAAAAGTCCCAAAATGGGACTTTTAAATTTCTGATGATTACATTTTATGTCAAAATATTAAATCCTGTCATGATGGCATGTATCTCATTGCTTGGAGTATATATTATACTTTCCTGCTTGAAGTTGATTAGTGGACCTTTTGGTTAATTAATGGGGTGTTACTCATGCTCGCCTCCGCTCATCAAATTGTAACCTTTTAGTTGTGCCTCGTACCAACACCAAATCCTATGGCCAAAGGTCAATTTTCTGCTGCCACCCTTTGGAACTCTTTACCTAACACAGTCACCAAATCTTCCTCTCTGTTTCTAGTTTTTAAGGTCAGTCTCAAAACCCACCTATTTAGTAACTAGCATGCGAAGCGCCTTTGATTTTTACTAAGGTTTAACGAATTGGCGCTATATAAATGATTGATTATTATTATTATTACCATGTAAATAATAGGTAAACTTGATTATAAATTGAACTGTCGGGGAAATCTACCAAAAGGGGTGGTCCATATGGTGGTGGTTTTGGGAAAGCGACTGTACATGTTTTTTATAGACTTTAAATATATCCTAAGTGGTGGTTTTATAGCTTGTTGCTAGATTTATTAAAAATTAACACCTCAGTGAAAGAGAAAATGAATGCTTCTATTGTAAAAGGTGAGATCCTTTATTGACCACAACCCATATACCACCTATCAAATTTAACATTACTTCCTATCATTCGGTCCATCAATGAATAATGTGGAGATGTTACAGTGTCTTCCTGTTTAATTTTAATTGACTTTCTTTTTTATTCTGTCTATTCCCACAAGGGGTTTAGCTTTGTTCCAGCTTTGTTCCTACAGAATCCAATTACATGATTGATGTTTCCTTTTTGTGGGTAGTGTTTGATGTCATGTCTGCCGATTGCTTGCGTATGGAACGCCGTTAACGCCTTCAGTGACACTTTTTTCATTCAGTTTGGCACATTTTCATTCAGTTCAGCGCTATTT
>JAOTQE010135874.1:0-11888 GCA_025631205.1 Nesometra sesokonis
CTGGAGGGGGGTGCGTCCGCACCCTCCGCCCCCCCCCCCCCCTGGTGCCGCCCCTGTCTTCTTCACTTTGATTCTCAAAGAACCATCTGTTTTTCTGTCGCCGAATAAGTACAGTGTACTTAATGTACGCCGTAAAGACGCAACTAAAGACACTCAAGGGACCGATAAAAGTCGTGTCTATTGAAACTCACCGGGACCATAAAAGACGTGCCTATTGAAACACTAAGGCTAATAAAAGCATGCAGTACGGGACTTTTATGCATTTTATATATGCCCACTTATTGCCCAAAATAGCCCCGTTTAATCAATTTAAAAGGATAAATTACATTTAATTCTTCGAAAGAAATTTATCTATGCATAGGCCTACGTGAGAGCGTGACGATTGAGTAGCAGTCGACGCGATCTGTCATTGTTGACGCGATCGATCACTTAGTCAACGCGTTGACAAAACACCAAACACTCGTCGTGATAGATAAAAGAAACTGACAAAGCAAAGTAGTGATTGGAAAAAAATCCCACTAAGCCGTGTTTTATTGAAAAGTTGTATTGTATCAGGCATTTAGGCATTTTAGAGACAGTATTTTATTCACTATATTTTAAAACTAATACCTATAATATTTCACAGCCAGTGATATCCATCTAAGTAAGTTCACAACCTTTATCAAAGAAATGAACTTAAATCTTATAATCGTGAATTTCATGTAAGTAATCCGTTACACGATAATTTTATCAGTCGATTGAATAATTTGATACATTAATCCATTCAATAAAAATGGCGATATCATTTAAAGAGGCCTACTAATTAAACTCATGACGCAAATTAGTTTTTATGTTGACATAATCTTAGGAATATAATTTGTGGTAAATTATGTTTGATACATAAGTTATGTGTAATATTTCTTGCACGAAATGCAATATTTTGCGCAATTGGCCTACGCACTTTAAATATATTTAAAAGATTATATGAAAATGGCCCATAAAATATTTCGTACACAAAATGCGAAATAGTGCGATATAGTAATGCCTATACTGATACTCGCTGTAAATCCTAGTACGAATACTCTTTTTCCTCGCGTACAAATAATTAATTTTGTGACTTTTTTGACGTATAGGCCTACAACAATATTCCGTGCGCATAATGCGATATAAGTACGAATAGTCCTATTTCGCGTACACATATTTTGCAGTACATTATGTTTGACATCAGATACTGTATACAAAAGGTAGGTTATATTTCGCGCACAACAAATATTTTAAGCCAATTTTAGCAAATATTGGCTGCACATGGTGAATCCTAAATAGAATATTTTTGCTTGAGGGCCTATAAATTTATCATATTTTTATCTTGGACTATAAATGTATGCGTAATCATATTTGTTCGTGCCATCTTAAACTATAAACACATTTTGTCTGAGATTTCGTTCAGGATTATTAATTGACATAAAATATGACAGTTACTGAGGCAATAATTTATACAAGATTATATCTGGCATTAAATACATATTCAACCTTAAGTCGTATTTTATGTGAGATTACAAAACGATTACATAAGAAGTCTGTTATAGGCTAATGCGTCTTCTTCCCTCGTGTATACCTTTATCTAATGGGATTGAACGATGCAAGAAGGAATACAATGTCTTAATAACAAGTTTATTGTTTATGATACGAAAACAATTTACAGGTATTCTACAGCTGTCGCGCACGATGTTAAATCCGTTGAAGATTTAATATTCATGTGTGTGAGCCTGCTTACGGTGTTATTAAGTCTTCGTGGTTCTCTTTATATCGCACGATTTGTCTAGGATTAACTACGTTTGTTACGCAGACATCGCGATTAGCCGTTAATGGCAAAGAAACGAACTTGACATTAAAGTTATATAATTTCTGCTGATGACATAACCAACGCCGAAACATTGAATTCGAAATTTGTCTTATATTACTCACGACCCCTTAATAAGGAATTATAAGCTAGAGGGCTAGGGAGGATCAAATTTTATATATCATGAATATTAAACCTGACTTATTCTGAGCGATAAAAACAAATTGTATAAAGCCTTCACAATTGGCGCCCAACCTGTTTACGGCGCTTGCGATCATCATTTTTGGTCATCCGCACGACATCCGTGCGATTTTTTGAGTCGGGAGAGTCGCAGGTGGATTTGTCGCATGCATAGAATCCAGGCGCGATCGTTGCGACTAATGTTTTGACCCCTGAACCGTGTGGGTGTTAGTACGATTTGTCGTACACCGTTGTCAGACGCACGAGGGGTGCACGAATATTTTGGCTCCGGACGTTCAATTTTTTTCTTTTTTTCCGACTATGCAACAGCCGTACACCGTTGACCGATGGGCCGTATGTGTCTTGTACCGCCGTGCACCCATCGCAATATTTTTGTGATATGGTATGCTTCAGGTATACAATGCTTCATTGTATGCAGTCAACATTCGTTTTTCGGCAATTTCCACGATTCGCTTGCGGATCGTTAAAATGTTTCGTTGTGCGATCGATTCCACCTTTTAGTCTTGCGAAAATTGTGAAAGCCCTTTTTGAAGGAGCTACTGTGGCAAAATACGGACTTCGACTTTTTTAATATTTTGACACAGCTCGCATCATATTTTCTATATCCCTGAAGGCATTCGATATTATACAGATGTGTATGGAATATTAAGACAATTATATTTTACTGTTTAAGGGAATCACAACCAAGAAGATCGAATTTATATTTCTTATGAAATTAATGTTTTTGTTAGGATAGGATTTCAAGAGGGCGATATATTACGATAAAATATTTCTGATGACTCGATAGATGCGCATACATTTTGAATCATATTTCAATATGTGTACGAATCTATCTGACTTAATTTAATTTAATATTAAGTTGATATTGATAATAATAATAATTAATTTTGGTTTTTTTTTTGTATTATAGAATGCACATATCGACACCAGACGACAGTAGATAATGACGTCATGACAGTTGACATTCTAGACACGGCTGGTGAGGTAAGACTATTACTTTTAAAATTTTAAATGTGCAGAAGTTAGGAAAATTAAAGAAAAGTGCAACGAAAAGGATTACACTATCATAAACTGATGACAGTCTATTGTGTCCTACGGAGGCAGTAGCGTATCCGGGGGTGGGGTGGGGGCTGCTTATACTCGAACACCCCCTTGGGAGATTGAAAAAATAAAAATAGCATATAAATAAAAAGAGTGAGCCCTCAATCAATTTCCTTGAATCTTTTGTGGGAAAGAATTCCGACAAAAGTTAGAAATAAGATTTTAATTAATTTTAGCACCGCACTCCGATTGTCGATACGTTCACTTTTATGCAGGCTTATACTTGTAGTTTAGGTATTTCCATCATCTATATCTTATCATAAAGTTTTATAATATGTAATAAGCAATTTTAAATATTTAAACTTGCAATAAGTAATTTTAACCAATGTTGTTTTGTTCGAGTTTTGGCAAAAGCATTCTTGAATAGCCCCTTGATAATGTCATACACTTTCGGTAATTCTCAGGCTAATTTTGATTGCATTACCCGAGTTTTTTCTCAATGTTTATAATTATACATTTGATGTTCTGTATACCTGGAAATTGAATAAAATAAAAATAAATAAAATGTGTGTCCCATAAATTATGTCTTTCTCTTTCATTTATGCAGGATAGTGACAATCATCGAGAGGGCCAAGTCCGATGGGGTGAAGGATTCTTGGTAATGTATAGCGTAACGGACCGTCACAGTTTTAATCAAGTTCTTGAAATCAAAAAGTTTCTGGATGAAGTTAAGAAAGCGCGTAACGTTTCCATAGTTATATTGGGCAACAAATCCGACTTAGAACACCAACGTGACGTCACATACGAAGAGGGAGAAAAGTTAGCAGAAGAATTAGCATGCGCTTTCTATGAAACTTCGATTTGCTTAGGTGATAGGAACGTATATGAGGCGTTTCATGAACTCGTACGAGAAGTTCGACGAAGAAAAATGATGGATAATAAACAACGAAGAAGGAGTTCAACATCACAACAAATGAAACAGGTCCTAAAGGGAATGTTTACCAAAATAAACAACATTCACTGAAGTTTTTTTTCCAAGAAAGAGGAAGTGACGTAAGATTTTTGTGCAATTAATTTGGTAATGATTTTACCACAAGCCGATGTGTCAGAAGTTTACTGAAGTGACAACTATGTGAAATGTGTTATTGTTGGCGTTCTTTCAATGTAGGCATATTCCTAATAAACATATCGTAACGAATACCACAGGACCAAAGGCATTAGTGCGTGGTCATTCGACGTGTGGCGTCATCAATGCCTACGTAACTTTGAGAAAACTTACGGGGTGCGTGACCGATCAAGAAAAAACAAACTTTTTACTTGTTGTCGCGTTTTGCGTCATTATTGCGGCGTGAATTCCTTATGTCAATAACAAAAATAATGACAAGAATATATTTTGAACGATTATAATTATTTTAAAAACTAAGTCAAGGGATTGTTCATATTTGGTCAAAAGTCCATGCATATCTATCTGTGGAAAAGACACAACAACGTACATGTCTTTGTGGTACTTTTAAGTGAAACTTTGTATTGTTTGTATTGATATCAGTTTCAATGTTTTATATATCTTAAGATGAATTTTAAGGGATCAATTAAAAAAAACAGATATTGTTGTAAATATATGAACACACTGGGATTTGGTATAGAAAACAAACTATATATTTTTATTAAAAAAAACAAACGAATCGTGTATTTTTATTTACACGATATAATATGTATATTATTTATTTATTTATTATTATTATAAAAGCACATTGAAGCTTTCATCAAATGTGCCATATTATTATTATTATTAAAAACAGATAGGCCTAAATATTGAGAAATGTTTGTTTCAATATTGATATTTATGTAAGCAATAAAGTGGCCAGTGGTGGATTCAAAAATTATTGACGAGGGAGGCCAGAAACTTATGTCCAACCTGGGATGGGTGTGTTCGCGGTTTTTAGTCTGACAAGCAAAAAAAAAAAAAACCCGTCGTTACCACTATTTTGTCTACATTTCTACAGGACAGGATCGTCGCAGGTTCATTCGCGGGTAGACCTATTTATGGCGTTTTTAATATTTTTTCCAATGCTATAGGGGAATTCTTACCGTCCCCCTGACACCGCCAGGTCTGCCACTGGCAGCGTATGATGACACAAACCCGAAATGAAGACATCACTTACATCATTCATATCTGTACGCAATCCATCTCAACAGAATACAATTCAGACCAGGTATTATAGTTGAGCCGCAGTGGCGGACACAGGGGTGTTGCCCTAGTTGCCCGGGCAACATCCTTAATTTCATAGTTTTCTTGTCATAATATACAAAATCCGCATGTAGTACAGCATGGTTCTACTAAATGTAAATTACATATCATCGTATATCAATATTGACAATTTCTGAGAATAATTCGTGGTGCGCATATTCGTCACTGATAATTGGGGGACATAGGTCGCCCCAATTATAGGATTTTGACTCTTAGCAACCCCCTTAAAATTATTCTGGGGCCGCCCCTGATAAATCATTTATCTTTGCGATTGATTTTTTTGTTTGGTCCCCTCCACGTCTTCTGTCGCCCATGATAATGATGTTGAGGGTGATGTGATGATGATGATGATAGTGGTGATGATAATATTGATGTTGATAATGATGATGATGACGGCGACGATGGTGATGATGATGCAGATGTGACACTTTAACTGCAAGCTTGTTTTACAGGCGCGGATCCAAAGGAGGTGTGGGGTGACAACGGAAGGCCCGACCCAGGTCCCTTTTGGCTTGGATGAATATTATGTGAAGGCATTGTTTGCAATAAATTGTGAAAATTACCTCTACCACGAAACGCAACTTGTTTGAACATCGGCATAGGGAGGACCATAGACCCCTAGAAAAAATAAATTTGGGACGGCACCCTCTATTCGGCATAGGGCCCCCTCTATTCAGCTCCGCTGGATCCGCCTCTGTTTTGACTCCAGATGTGCGAGAAAAATAATAAAAATTTAATCCGCCGCTTAGGCCCTACCCCTATTTGGATTTGACAAGCAATGCGTTATTTTTACGTGATTTGCGTACATATCCTCCGCCCGTTATTGTAGCCTTATGTGAGCTGAGACTTGTAAATACATTTAATCATATCTTTTTAGTTTGGCAACTCGGCAATTTCGACAGTGACACTACGACGATACGAAGAGTGAGAAACTGTTATGTGCGCGTACAAATATGCGCGCGAATTGACACAAAACGCGCGAGTGTAACAATTAACGAACATGAGCTTTTGTTGAAGTTTACAGGGGCGGATGCAGAATTCAGATAATAGGTGGGGCGTGTAGGCCTACAGTATTTTCATGTTTGACAAGCAAAAAGCATTGCCCTGTTTTATGGTTACTGGTTGCACCAAAACATTTAACGTAATCATGCGGATCAGTTAACTCGTCAGAATGACAAGTTCAGATCAAGTTATTTTTATTTTTGGGGTCAATTGTAACGGGGCACATAAAATAAGTGGGGGAGCAACTTTATTGACATATTGGGATTTGGGGGGGGGGGGGCCACCGGATTCCCCCTCCGATTTGTCTCTTCGTTGTGTCACCGGCGATTCTTAAGGCGAGAAAATTTATGACTAACCTCGCCTCTTCACGTCACTGTTCTTTATAAAATCGCAATTGTTCTCATTGGATGCAATACCCAAAAAGTAACTTGAATTACTTCCTTATGTAAAATTATGTATATTTGGCATTAGGCCTAGTTCAGGTCGGCAGAAAACGTCGTCATCTGGACACTAAAGTCGGCAATTGCTCAGTGGCGTATCCGGGGGAGGTGGGTATCTCAGGTGAAAATATGGGCCTTATTCAGTGGAAATGACCACCCCATTCAGAAGAGAATGAGAACTGTGACGAAAAACACCAAAATATCATAAATTGCACTATGAAGAACGAGCATATGGAGTTAAAAATAGGGGGAAAAGCCCTTTTTTGCTTCTTAAAATCCAACCCAGTTCGAGCACCCCCTTCGCCAATTCCTGAATACGCCTTTGTTGATCGTTGACATGAAAATACTGGCCTGTTATGTATGACAAAAGGATTATGTTGAACCTCTTTGCAGAGACCGATTTCTTTTTTGCTGGTTACAATTAAGGCTGTGGGTATATTTACGTGAAATGTTTCAAATTCAAGCTCACTGATTGATGGACCAGGCTTGAACCTAACCTTAAAAATAACTCTCCCAATACCTTAAGCACTAGGGACTGCCGTAAATTTAACCACTTCGTAAAATTAAAACCCGAAACGACCCATCACACAGACCTGGGGAAGTGTTCCCCCAACCATTTCGCTGGATCATGGATTCGCCTCTGCTTTGTATCCACTGCAAGAGTATTCAAACATTGATAACGCATGTGTACATAAATCTTTAAATCAATACTAATACCACGATTAAATACTAATTACAGTATTGTTCAAATAAAAATCAAGTGTCATTTATTAGCAAGAAAAAAAAACTGACATGGCATCGCAGTCCATCTACTGTATCATTTTGTGAGATGATATTTTCATTTGCAGCATTATTCTTATATCAAAACGGAAATTCATTTCAAATACAATTAATTATCTCAAACAACAAATGCTGTCTTATAAAAATTTAATACAGAAAAATAAAATGAGATTGTTTACATGACCAGTAATAAAATACTACGAATTTGCGGACCGTCTTGTTTTTTACTCCCAATACGGCCAAAATAAAATTTTGACAAAGTTAAGCTGCTCGTTTTTTTTAAAGCAAACCAGGCCTGATATGTATTGGCTCGATAGTCACGTAGGAATTAGCTTAACCATAGTTTACCAGTATATCATCTTTTACCATTGCATTTACACTGGATAAAAGGTAAAGGTTACAGTTCGGCTTCTGGCCAGATTGGCTGTCGGCCACGTCACTATTTTTCTAATTTTACTCTTTTAAGTGAAAATCCGCCGTTTTAAAACATATGCAGAGAAAACACTCCAAAAAAGAATGAAAATTCGTTCTAAATGATTGAAAAAGTCATTCGAAAAGAATGATATTAACTCTTTTACAGAAAACTCCAGAGTATATTTGGAATTCTGATAATTCACTCTTTATGAGTGGAACCTCGAGTCAATCTTAAATTCACTCAAAAATAGTGAATTTTTACTCTTTTAACATTAAGAAAGTAAAGTAATATAGGAAAGCTAACATCAAAATTAAATTGCTTTGGCTTACTTTTTTTCCATTGCTTTGGAAGGGCGTAAATGCATCTAAAATACAAATCCCATACAGTAACCGTGTAAATAGATAAAATTCCAAGGCCACTAATTATTTGGAATGTCTAATTCTAAGCAAAATATAGGCCTATACCTTAAATATTTATCGATCTTGGCTGAAGGAATATACTTATTTAAGCTGTCTTTCAATGAGTTTAATATAAATTTGTATATATTACAAGGTGATTAGAGTTATATTATTGGCATTAAAACTAATATAAAACATTTTAATTGGATAGATTAGCGGAATCTCCATATTCCTATATTAAGCATTGTAATCACCGTTTGTCTATTCTCTTTACGCACATTTGCAATAATGCCAATTTTTAAAAATATATATATATATATATACAATAAGTCCACTTATGAAATGTATTGGTAAGCTAAATTGCGTACATTTGAATATGTGCATAACATGGTTCCAATTCTGCTATGATGTTTTTAAACAGAGCCATTTGGGACTACAGTATATTAAACATGATCACCTCATGTATGCAATAAACAACATGACATGGTCGCCATTATGCTGTAAGTACTGTTAAAGTTGTTCAAGTCGAATTTTTCCAAGTAGAATTTTTGTCAATGCCACTTTGTTTCGACTTTGGCAAGTTTAACTGTATTTAGGGACGACGTCAACTACAACGTGACGCAGTAACTGCAGTAATTCATTTACAGTAGTTCAGTACCTGAATAAGAATTACTGAAACAGCTTCTCCAAACGTGAACTTGCGTGTCAATGCAGTCACCAAATAAAACACCATAGTGCTTGATTACTTCAGTAACTACAATGGATTTAATGGGAATAGATTACTGCAGTAACTGAAGTAGAATATTGACAGTCACTAATAATCTTTGAATATGTAAATAGCAACTAGAACCTATTTACAAACCCAAGTTTTCTTAATACATAGCGATTTTCGGACTTTCTCCAATGATTTAATTCACAATAATATAAAATACTAGATCTACAAATAGAAAAATATCTTACATTCTAGCCAAGGTGAAAAGGTGACAATGTCTTAATTACTGCAAAAGCAACTTAAAAATCAAGATATATTACAAAGTCGATACAAATATTTGTCAAGAATGTCCAAGTGGAATCCAAAGGGGAATTTAAAATACAAATAATCTCTGGTCCGACTCGACAAGTTTTTTGACTATAGTAAATTTGCACAGTGGAAACTCTCGCTTTAATGTAAAACCAACGTTATTAAGGAGGCAATATCTTCATCGATGAACCACCTCGTTTAATCAGGGAACAGTGGTTTAATGACCACCATTGTGGGGTCACATTTTACTATCTCTGTACGATTACCACGTCTATTAGGGGATTATATTAGAAAGGACAACGCCTGATTAGGGGCCATGTACAACCATAAATCACCAACAACAAATGAAGTACATTGTTAGGAGGGGAAGGGTTATGAAGGTGCCAAGTATAGTGGTCACCACCTAATTTAGGTGTCCGGTCTGTGGAGGACCGCGTATTTTAGGAACCACCTATTAAGGGACCATGTCTGTTGATAGGACCGCGTATTTTAGAAACCACTTTGTTTAGAGGGCACGTCTAAGAATTGAGTGTATTTTAGGAACCACCCTGTTTAGGAGTCACGGCTATAGACCACGTTTACTAGGAACTTAAGGAGTCATCTGGTATTCCCGACAGACTAGTAGTAATTCCTTAACTTTGAGCCAAAACAAGTAGCCTTCCAAAAACAAGAATCCACACTCTAGTTGGTGAAGATTAAGTGTATAAAGGTGCTTTCACACGAGATCCGAATTCGGATTAGAACGACTAACAACCTTAAAAAAATGTTCTCCGAAATTCTTTCGGATTCGGTGAGATTGCACCTTTAGAGTTTCCACTGAAACTATCAGGAAGCCGTACAATTTTAAACTAGGCCTATAGACCTACATGCCATTATATTTTGCGAGCACAAGTTTCCGTTACTATTTATGTCTTTGGGACAATAAGGAATTGTGACATTTTTCTTGGGAATGCTTACTCATCAACTGGGATTATATAAAATACAGGTTTGTCAGAACTCAATAACATCCGGTATTAGTTTGAATAGGTACTGAGCGGATCCGTATATAAAATTAACTGATTGTGTTCAAAGTTTAATATATGTTCGATACAAAAGTTTATTTACAGCATATCGTTGCCAATTCCACCTCCGAATCCACCGCCTCGGTTAGGCGCGTAGTAGTCTTCTTCATCAGGCATGCGTCCCCGGTAAACGGCAACGCATAGATAAACGGAGAACAAGATCATTAACAAAGCCGATATCAACATTGTGATTCCAATTGCTCTGTAGGCGTCGTCTGTATATTTACTATCCAGGACATCGTTCCCGTACCGGTACTGATCGACGAATGTCCCGCTTTCTTCCTGTACTTTTCGTCGCCAAAAACTCTCCGTTGAGCCTAGCGCTAGCAAGACGATACCAGTGATGATGAAGATGACGGCGAGTACCACGAGAACGACGGACGTGGCGGTCATGGTTTCTTCTGAGCAGCAGTCCGTTCGATCCCGTGTTGGTGCACCTCCTTCTGCCTTCTCGTAGAAGTTACCATACTTGTGTAACCCTCCTGGGCCGTGCTTCTTTCCTCCCATTTTGAGTTAATATTATCTGAAAGATATAACAATATTGGAAGATCGTTACGCCAAAATAAAGGAATTATTTAAGATTACAATTTATTTCTTGCACATTAATCAAGACCGATGACCCAAATTAACATAATTTCGACAATACATAAAATAACAGATGAATAATCACCACAGCTTACGCAAAAAATAAAAAAAAAACATGTTTGAAAAGATCTCTTTACACAGTGGTCGGGGGGGGGGGGGTCACCAAGCACCCATTATTGTCATGGGTCCCGGTTTTGATTTCGACAAGCAAAAAAAAAATAAAAAAGAAAAGAGAAACAAAAAAGGTGATCTACCCATTTATGCGCGTTTCTTATTAATAGTGGCAGAGCGACTCTAATCATGTTATCATCCCTTTAAAAACTCTTACGTGCTTTCTTCTTCCTATCACTCTACAATCTCATATCTGTGCACACTGTAAAATCCGTACATTAAAACACAGTCTTCTAGAGTTATTCTACGATACTGTAGTATTCTACTGGCTATATTTTTCTATTATTCAAACCCGAGCAAGTGAGCCTATCTGTTCAATTCTTTCACTCTTGACTTTACAACCTGTTCTGCCTCAGTTGTTTCCAACAATGTAGCAGAGACAAACAATTATGTTGTAAAATATCTAGGTGATTAATAATCGTGGTAAAAAGCTGGGCGGTATAAAAATACTTACTCGACTACAGTATCTAAGAAAGTATAATGCATGCTCCAAGCAATGAGATACACGCCATCGTGACAAGATTCAATATTTCGACATAAATTACGTCATCATCAGGAATGAAAATTTGTCCATAAAATTCGAGCTTTTAAGCACCAATTCCAATTGGTGCTTGCAACTCCACTTTTGAAATTGGTGCTTAAAAGCTCGAATTTTATGGACAAATTTTCATTCCTGATGATGACATAATTTATGTCGAAATATTGA
>JAOTQE010135885.1:0-11888 GCA_025631205.1 Nesometra sesokonis
CATACCAAATTTGATTGAAATCCGCCGACCCCCATCTGGCACCCCCTGCATGGTTCTTACAGAATGTTGCACTTAAAACTTGACCTGGAAAGTCTTATTTAAAAAAATAAGGTCCATAACAAAAAAATTGGAATTATATGTAAGCTAAGATATATTCTTTCACAAACAGTCATTCTATTAATATACAAGTCTTTTATACAACCACATACCACATATGGATTGGTGTGGGCACTACTTACCCATCTTATTTAGAGCCAATTATGCTTCTACAAAAAATGGCAGTAAAAAGAGCAGTAACACTCAGTGGTTTTACCTCTCATTCCCAACCTCTGTTTAAGAAAATGGATTTGCTAGATAAAATTTTAAGTTGCAAAAGTCAAGTATATATTTATTTATGTTTGATATCTATCATGATAAATTACCTCAAGATTTAAATGAATAGTTAACACTTATAAAACACACCCATGAAACTAGGCAAAATCAAAGGGAAATATATATCAGCTAAAGGCTGCCACTACAGCTGGACAATTTTAAATTACCTCTGTCGGCACCAAAATTTTGAAAGAAATACCTATATACATTCGTCAAATTAAAAATAGAGACACCTTCAAAACAAACCTCACGGAATTTTGCTACAATAAAAGGTTGTAGCATAAGTTTCCATTTCGATTTCTCCTTATGACATGCTTTACCTTATTATCTTTACTACAATATCAATGAAGTGTTTGTTGTATTTTATTATCTTATTTCATAGGATGTTGAACACGATAGGAATGTGCCTCTTTTCAACCTCCTTCTATCTGACTTCTATGTCTTTGTATAATAAAGAAAGAAAGAAGAAGAAAACGGTAACCCTTAAAGGTTTGTTTTGCAGTGTTTTAGCTAAATACGCACCCAGCTCTCCGAATTTTGTGGGAAAGTATACCGTACGTAATTACGTTTACATAAAATCATTCTGTACAACACAGGAGATAATTTAGGTTGATGGCTGTTATAATTACAACAGGTATTAAAATGCACTACCAAGGACCTGGTAACAAAAATTAACACTTTGGCTGCCAGCCCTTTGCGTTTTAAAACTAACTAATTTCAGCAAAATAATAATACAAAAGATGTCAGGACCAATAAGTGCTTTCACATAAGAATAACAATAAAATGTTCAACAGGTCAACAGGTAGCATTTATAACCAATTATAACGCAGTAGCAACAGAAATTATCATTAACATCATAAAAAGAGTACTAGTAATATAAATTGATAGGCCTATACAATTTTAGTGATTTTTTTTGTCATATGTTTTAAATAAACCCGATAATGTTCACTGTATTTTATGGTCTACAAGTTCAGATATGCGTTGTACCAAAATGTATTGTCAACCATCTTGTGCCTTTTGGGATGAGATATGCTTATACAAGTGATAATTACTCCATTTAGAAATTCAAAATTGCCGCCTTCCCAGACAAAATTTTGGGCAACTCTTCTATTCCATGCTTTGGTATCCCAATAGATAACCATGTCGAGTAAGCAGGATCAAGCCAAGCGAGGCATAATTCGAAATTGAAAATTTAGTTATTTATTAATTATGAAACTACACATTATTATATTTAACATGGAAACAAAATTTGATGTTTTCTTCCAAAGACGAACAATCAAAGTTCGAACATTTAGAATGTAAGTTTTGAGAAAACTGCATTTGAAAATTGTTTACCAATATACTGTGACAACGGAGAATCATTTTAAATTGTATTTCTTGAACAATTTTATGATCATATATTTGAAAGCTGAATGTTTAAACTGTATGATTTTAGATAAACAACATTTTGAAAAAATAATCTTGTTTCGGTCTATTTTAAAACTATGCCTCTTTTGGCTTGGCTCTGTCACAATTTGTTACACAATTTTAACACTCCCTGTTAATCAAGTTTATGTGTTTTAACTAGTCCATTCTGGGTTAAGTAGGCTGGATTGAATATTTTGTTTTAATGTCAAATAATCGTTTGTGTTGATCCTGTATCTCAGACAGCTCCATAGCCTGGTAACCCACTCTAAAATTAAAAACTAGTGACTCATTGTTACTATTGTCTATTCAGAGTTCAGTGGCAGAGCTAAGACAAATGAGACATAGCCTAAGTCACAAATGCTAGTTTTCCACAATAGGCAGAAATTTAAAAATGGTCATTTTTTTCTAATTTTATTATATTTCAAAAATAAACAGTTCATACATTCAACTTTCATACTACCTTAACAATTGTAAAATATATGATCAAAAATGTTTTAAAAATGCAATTTAAAATGACATTGCGTAGTCAATGTATACGGAAAAGTAATTTTCAAATGCAGTTTTCTCAAAAATAACATTTTGAATGTTCGAACTTCGATTGTTCATAACTTCGCAAGGAAATATCGTATGAAACTGATTTTTTGCAAGTTAAAAATAATAATGTGGAGTTTTATAATACATAAAAAACTTCAAATTTAATTTTCCGACTTATGTCTCATTTGGCTTGGCTCTGCCTAACGGTATTTTGAACGCATAAAAAAATGAAATAGCGTTTTATACCAACACGTTTATCACATTTATACCAAAAACTGTGTAGTTTTTGAATATAAGGTAACATGGCTTGATACCATTTGTATAAAACATATTGCAAATCGACTTGATTGTCCAGTATCCTAAAACTAAACATATTTTTAGAGCTGTTATATTTTAATGAAGATATATTGTTTGCGATTCAGTATTTGATGGTTAATTTAAAATTAACAGATAATTAATACACGGTTCTGCAAAAAAGGGAATTTTGAAGATATAGATGGTGGAATAGCCATAAATGAGGCCAGTCATTGCAAAACCACAAAGTTGCCGCACAGGACGTTATTGAAAAATAAGCAAATAAACAACAGAAAATATAAACAAATACATAGAAAATGTGTGTATATTTTGTCTAATAACTTCAGTTTTAGATGTTCGATTTTGATCCCTCATTTTAAAGCTTGCAAAAATTATAATATGGTTTTAACAATAACTCATTTTTTCAATTTTCCTACAACTTGGTGGTTTTGCCGTGTCACGCCACAAATATATAAAGTTTACGGAGTTGAGTTCTGAATTATTTTTCTCATGAGGACGATCGAAGCATTGATGACATTTTTTGGGAGCTTTATTGTTCATTTTCATAATTACACATAAGTACCGCAAACTTCAAATATTTAACGATATGTTAATGATAAAATAAATAAATTAACTACAGTTCCCATCCAAACACCAGCCTGTATTTCTCTTGAACGAACAGATTTTGGAGTTACTTAAACTAAACGTATTGTAAATAAAATATTGCAGGCGCCTAATCACCAATTGGTGACTCAAGTTGTTTGTGCCCTAATGTTATACAGTGATGGGTTCGAATGAATGGTTCTGACAGATGTGCTTGTTTGTTCTGTGAGCAAGCGATTCAAAATTAAGAGGGAAGGAAGTTGATTGTCTCGAGATTCGCACGAAATATAGAGTTTATAAGTTTCCTGAAATATTAATAGTTCATAGTTAACTAGGGCTCGTATTTTACTCACTAAACCCAGAAATACATATCAGATTTTATAATAGATAAAATGAATACCGTAAATCGTTCTACTACTTTTGTCAAACTGTTTTAATTTTGTCTGAGCACATTTAAACTTCAATCGGTTGTTCGGTAATTCCATCATTTAACATGCTAGTTTCAATACTTTGTTGTATTTTTTAGTAATTTTGTGGTGTGACAATCGATATTTTAGTCGCCTCATTATTTGCAGCGCTATTTTATACAATACAGTTTGTCCTCTATGTGAGTACACCTCTCGTAACCGCCACTCATTCAAGAAGCTGTTTGAGCTTCCTATGTGATCAGTGTATTTGGTACCTCTCGTAAGCGTCCACCTTCCGTAACCGGCGCGCGGACACATTTGACTTAACATTTTATTTTGTTGTAGAATAATTTACCTCCCTTAAGCGGCTACTATTGCAAGTGTCGTGTTTTTTTGGGCAATGAATACAAATGTACAGGCGTATAGCAAGGCGTACTTTATTAGAAGTATGCCATGTTTTGTATGTGAGTACATTGACTATTATGTGTAGGTATAAAATAATATATATTCTCTTTTAGATCAAGAAGTGGTAAGTTCTTGATCTGATGATTGTAATAATTGAAAATTAACGCCATACTTATGGATTTAACGAAAAGCCATTTATTACTCAACAAGTCAATTACAAAAACGTCACTCTACAGTTTTTAAAATAGTTTTTAATTGACAATAATGTTGACCTTTTGGCACAGTTAATTAATTGATGACATATTATAGAAACTAAAGCGTTTGAAGTTTTTATCCAATTATTTCATTTAAAAGGCCTCGATAATATTGACCCAGAATACAGTAGTTATCTCTAGAGATGTCAAACGCTAAACGAATACTTTATAAGGCTGAATGTTGTGATAAAAGTTGACAATATATGACGAGGGGTTAATTGCATTAAACAATTTAAACAATCTAAACTTAACAATGCCCGATTATCAGTAACGAGTCTGAGCTGGAGGAACATATTATTTTTTTGAAGTTTTCTCCTTAACAGAAAAAAACAAAATATATTAAATGAGAGGATACCGCCATTGGTTCAAACTTTAGCATTGTTTGCGTAGGACATGTTGAAGTGCTCCGTATACTACGGTGGCCCATGAGTCTACGGTAAATAACAAACTCTCGGTGCACTAAAATAATTAACAACAACCCCATAGAATTACCAACGTTAAAATATTTTAACTCGGTAGGTCTATTGTATATTTTCTAGTGACATTGTATTTATAAGATGGAAGTTCAGATGACCTCGGAAGGAAGTTTTTCTCTGCTTTATAAACAAGCAGTGGACAATGCATTTATTCAAATACGTCCAGGTATGATTATCTGTCATTTCTGCAGTAATAATGATGTATTTCTTTGTACTTAATTTCTTCAGTTTTGTAGCACAAACAAGTTCTTGTGAAAATGAGAGTCCTAAGTGGACAAACACTTGTGGAAATCCTTGTATGTGACAGTGCCAAGACATATGAGGCATAAGTAGAAAAATTGAAAATTGAGTTATTTATAGACTATGAAACTACACATTATTATCATTCACATGCAAAAAAAACACAAAAAAAACACAGTTTCATACGATATTTCATTGCGAAATTATGGACAATTAAAATCCACACATTTAAAATTTAAGTTTTGAAAAAACTGCATTTGAAGATTGCTTATCACTATACATTTACTAAGCATGCTCATTTTAAATTGCATTATAAAAAAAATGATAAAAAATCTGAAAATGTTTAATGTAGTATGAAAGTTGAATGTTCAAAGTATATGTTTTTAAAATAAAACAAAACTTGAAAAAATACAATTTTTTTATTTTTGCTTGTGTGGAAAACTGGCTTTGCGACTTATGTCTCATTTGGCTTGCTATGCCACATATAAGTTGAATATACGCCACACATTTTCTTTAGACTGTAATGTTCAAATACAGGTTAAAGATGTATTATCACTCAAAAATGACCAAAAAGTCATAACCATTAATTTTGCTCATATTAAAGTAACATCAAAGTTATGAACTTGAGAATAGAAATTACTGTATTTAAAAGTTGTTTAATAAGATTTTTACACAGAAAAATTGACCAAAATTTTAGAGACTTCCAGCCTTTTTATGATTTTTTGCTAATTTTAAGCATTATAATATTGCAAAGTAGGGGTAAATATTTTTTAAATATTTTGATTTTGGGTGGGATGAACATAATTTACAAATTTCTTCAAAATAAGAAAGTTATTTTCAAAATAAATTTTTTTGTCATTTTTTAGGTGACAATACATCTTTAATAACGTACCGTCTTACCGCACTGTACCGTCAGATAAGACGTCAAGCTGTTGGTCCCGGGTGCAGCATAGTATTTTGGAGAGTGAAGTAAACTATTCTGAATAGAGTATGGATTTTTACTCCTGGTGTACTGTGCAATCATTAAGACCTATACCTGTATTATACTGAAATATACCAAATCTGATCATTCTTGTTTAACGTCAAAATCAAAGATTCACGAGTTTGATAATTTTCCCACGACTGCAATTTCTCATATTGCAACTTAGTCATAATGAAACTGGGTCCTGTGGGAAAATCGTGAAACTGTACAGACAGAACTGAGATGACAATGTCAATATATTGCTTTTAATTACTCATAATTATCAAAATACACTTGAATTAACTTCAAATTCTACAAACATTTGTTGCATCAAAATACAATGCATTGTGGACCAACTTAAGTCTAGCTTGAATCAGTTTGTCCTTAAACAACGCTACATAATTTTAGAACAAAAGGCAATAGTAGAATTATAATAGATTTGTTGAGTCTACAATTTTATATAGGCCTAAGCAAGAAACGTGATTCGCTATGCATCTCGTCTTCTTTTTTAACATACTTTATTCTCTGTTATTAAATAACCAATAGCAGGGGTCGGCTTAGGGGGGTGTGTTGGGACGCAACCGGCGCACGCCCATATTGTCGCCAAAACGTAATTCTCGCCTTATTTGGAGGGCGCTGGGTTTAAAATTAACCACAAAATAAACAATAAAAAGACATATGGGCCATACGTAACATTAAAAGTACCAAAACACGCAAAAATGGGCGAAACCATTTTTTCTATTTCTATTTCTTTTGCTTGTCAAAATCAAAACCGAGAACCACGCCCACTCAGTTCTGGGAAAGTGCGGCCTTTGCTGTGAATCCTGTATCCGGCCCTGAATTGAACAACTCGTACATTTTTTAAAGAAAATATAATGTATATTAATGTTTTAATTGACTCAATTGAGTTTTGAAGCAAAGTTTGATCGATATTGTACGTTTTGTGTTACGTTGGTAAATACGTTGAACATACTAAATAATCAATGTTATTCATTGAACTTAAGTTACCGTTCTTATCAAGTAAAGACGATCTGAAAACACATTATCATTCATTGGAACAAAAGACAGAAAGAGGTGATAGAATTTAGCGGAGATGTTTAACAGATCCCGGTGTAAAATTCTGGCACTCGCGCGCACTCCAACACATTTTCACAGACGATGAAACTAAAAAAAAACTATAACAGTAATGAAGACGCTATGATGTATCAGGCTATTGCATCATACACATTTCCCCATTTGCTTGATTACTGTAATTACACATTAATTGTCGGAATTCTTATGTGAATAATATGGGTCACGGATTGTCATTACAAAACATCCGGTAATCTCACTTACAAACTTCTCATTTACAAACCTTCTATTTTACAACATTTTTCTGCCAAAGATGGACATAATTTTGATTATAATTAGCCCCAATAATTCAAGATGGTGGTGTAACAAATCTTCTCGGATAAGAACTAGGCTTGTACATCGTAGGAAGTATACACAATCGGACCATGTAATTGTTTTTTTCGAGACGACTAGGGGGTTGGTCCATACACGATCCCTGTCGTGGACCGACGAAGGAACGCAAGTACAAGCCAGTACCAGATTTAAGACATTACGTGACCTTTAATGGTGAATACGTACAGAATCAGCTGACACTAGTTTATACTTAGGTGACTAGCGTAACATTTGGTCCACAGCGCGTTTATACTCTGTTTTATATGGCGCTTTATAAACCAAAACTATTAGGCCTAGCTATTATTAATTATGTTTTCCATTTGTTTCGCCAAGCCTTAGAGTAAGTTTTAACAACTAACACAAACTAAAACAAACAAAACAACACTGTCCTTTTCAATGAGATTCATTAAAGCTTCTAATTAAAAAATAATTTACAAATATCTTCTAGACCAACGGGTGTATAAATGAGAAGGTTGACTTTAATTAATTATACCCGTGTATAGTAGGCATATAATGTAATCATCACATTTTAAAGTTATTTTATAACAAATCTTAATTATATACTGGATTGATTTATCCTTGTTCACTGATTGGTTAAAAGCTTGTCACATGATCAAACATAATCCAACCACCAAAGTGCTATTTACCATGGAGGTTTATACCTCCATGTATTTACGGATCCGTAAATAGTAAAAGACTACTTACGGGTTCTGTCTCAATTTCAAAACCAGATGACGCTATCTCATGTGACCCGACGCTGGTACCGGTTGCGACAGCAGTGTTCAGCGCTGCACTGAAATCAATCAATGAACAAGGTTTAAAACTATGCGTCCCTCAGTGACTTCAAAAGTCACTTTGGGACCCATAGTTTTAACCAGAGCTATATATTTGTATGCTATAGCCTAATAATCAACACCTAGCATTAACATTTGTCATTAATTTATTTCAGTAACTACGCCTTTCGTTTTGCTTTGTTTGGTTCATTTAAATCAAATAAAAAAAGAAGCATATAGAAATAGATAAAATGACATAAAACATTACAAAATAACAATACTGTACGATATTAATCGAATGCACCGAGAAATAAGACAAGGCAGTTAAACACACACAGAAAAAACACGATATTCTGTTTGGGTTATGAGATACAAAAACATTGTTATGAGACTTACAAGCACTAATTAAAGTTTCAAATTGATTAAAACAAAACTATTATAAAGATTAGACATTTTTGTAGATTGATTTCCTATAATTGTTAATATATCGTTATATAGAAACAACATTACATTTCAATACATTTTACTGATACATTGGAAGCTATTATACCGGCTTTTTTTCTTTGTCATCACATTCGTACACTTGGATGTGCTGGTTGTCATTCGTACGTGGATATGGCTTACAGACGGTCTCCCTCACCAACGATCGTACTTATGAGTGCGTTTGCATCGTCTTTCCGTGTAGCCCTAACAGCAACAAAGGTGGTTTTCCATCGTGTCTAATTGCAACGCACTGTATTTCAGCCAAGTCTTTCTTCTATCAATCGTTGATTGTAATAAATCTAAAATATTTTATACAGTTTACCGAGGTAATACTGTAATTTCAAAGTCATTCTGTGCATTCTATTGATTGTTGGTAGATTATGATTGAACGAGTTTTTGTGTCCATGTCAACGTAATCTTCTCCAAAATCGCAACTATTTTCTAGCAAATTTTCATTAGAATTTGCAATAGGCTCGGATATGTATAGCTGTTTAGGACATACATATCCTTTACTATCTAGTGTGTCCGACTTTCGAAGAGGCTGAGTTTTCACAGCGTTCGGGACCTCATATGTACCGCTATCAAGGGTACCAACTTCCTTTTTATCGGTTCCAGGACTGTTATTATTTGAAGCTAGCACTGAGCAAGGTGTATCATAACGTCTCTGGGGTGGAAGACGACCAACTATGCCATTAATATCTCGTCCTAGAGTTTCATAATCGTTGCTATCATCATCAGTACCTTCATTTTTTGATACGACTGCTTCGTAATACCGCCCGCTTGCTAGCGTGTCAATGTTAGGCCCGGCGGTTGTGTACCCCGATACCTGAGACACGGCAGGCGAGCCCGTTTTGTTTTCAATGAGGTTCTGATATTGGGAAGGTAGCTTTCCATCGATGCCGAGTGTTTTATACTTATTAGGATCTGGATCTGTGACAGTCGGTGCTGGGCCATAGTCATTAGTCATCGAATACACAGATCCGTTACCTCTCATTTGAGACATATTTATATTACTGATCGCTTTTTTTCGTCGTTCACACAACCGAACGGTTATGAATAAGATGGTTGCTGCCATCAACAACGCTACTACGGCTCCAAATATCGAACCGAAAATCTCTCCTGTATTGTTTCCGTTTCCATCAATAAAATCTTTCTCGAGATCCGTAGTAAATACATCAGTAGTAATCGCCGTTGTTGTGGGTATTGTTGTAATAGGTTTGTAGCCCTTGATCACAAATAATATTCCAGAGTCCGAATTGGTCAGGCCTATTGGCGTTGATGCCCTGCACGTGACCACTGTGTTATCGTCCATAAGCGTGACATTCCGAATTATAAGAACCACAGAGTTTTCCCTTAGTATTAAACGATTGTTCATACCGTCCATTACAATGGTATTATTTATAAGCCATGTAATTTTGTTTATTCTTGGTATACCTTCTGCAATGCAACGAAACGATGCATCTTGTCCAACGTCGACAGTTAGCGCGTCGGGATTCACCATGACAACTGGTAGAATCCTCAGCGGTATAATGCTACACGTTCGTGGGTTATTCAACGTTTCGTGGTCCAGCCTACAGACAAACTTACGTCCGTTGTCTTCCGGTTGCAAGACAATTGTCACTTCGTTAGGGGAGATCCTCGAGATACCGATCCCCTGATCTTCGCGAAACCATCTCAGGGTTGCTGGAGGCTGACCCCCTGATGACTTGCATATCAATCTGATAGAATCACCTGGACGTAGCATAGCGGTAGATTCCGGACGTGTCGAACATTTGGGTGTTCCCTGGACTGGTGTCACCAAAACCACAATAAAAGCACTTGCAAACGTAAACATGCCATTTCTGAAGAATCCACATCTGTATTCAGCCTCATCTTCTATTTGAATATTAGTTATTCGTAAACTAAACTCACCTGAGTTTCCAACAATTTGATACCTCGGCATTGGGTCGTATAAATTCCTGTCATTTGAGATATATTTTTGTGTGTTTACCCTATACCAGTAAACCAAAGTGTTTTTATTTGAAAATGAACAACGCAGAGTAACTGTCATACCAACACGCACTCGTGTATTCCTGGCAGGTTTTATCAGAAAGTCAATACCGTTTGAAAGCTGGATCAAAGTTGCTAGGACAAATAACCCAGTTGTATACATATTTCTAATCAGTAACTTGTTCTTCAACTTGTATCATAGATTGTATCATCCGCTACTTCGTTCTTCCAATAACTCAATGACAACTAAATAGGTAAAGTTGGTGTAGGAACAATCAATGTGACGTCACTGCTAGATAAACTAAATAAGGTAGAAACACAATATATAGCGACACTGATGATTGTGTAATATTTCCTATGGTATTGTAAAGTGGTTGTCACGGACGCTTTTCATCTTCGTGAAGCTAGCAATGACGCTTGTTTGAGGCAACAGGCAGGCTAACCGGTAGCATAAGATTTAAGTTAGATTTGAACGTTGAGTCATCCTAAACAACGCTTTATTATTTTAGTTAGTTCTAGCGGTTGAATCATCCTAGTCATGAACTTTAGCTGTTTCAGATATGGTAGCCTGGGTAACGTGACCTGCTAAAATCCGCAAAACATACTCATCAGCCTGATAAAAGGATAAGAATCGTCTGCTTTGACCGTATGCATTGACCGCTTAGAAATTGAATGAACCGTCTTGTCTGCCAATAACTTACCCATTACATCAGTAAAATGTATATCTAATTAGATGCTTCCCTACGTTCCTGGGGGATAAAAAACTTGTGAGTAATACATTTCCGACATCATCTTTTTAGCTAGCCATTTGGAAAAGATTTTATCTGAAGTGGCAGTAGCTTAGTTTTCCCAGCCACTTTCCCACGAGATAGGTTTCATTAATAGCAGACCTGTCAAAGAGGACTTATAAACCCACTGTTCAGGTACACGTAATTACAGTAAAACAACATTAAATTTTTTTTTTGTACATAATTTTTGTTTATACATTATTCTGCTCTAAAACGTGAACTAACAGTAGGAAAAACAGATTTTTTCCCCTTTTTTGTCACATCCATAGATAGCAAATACAAAAACTCTCCAATTATATGAGAAAAGTGCGTAATGATAACGAAGTACTGTACCATAATGAGGTTGGAAGTGGCGCTGTTAGTCATGAGAAAGACCTGAGGAAATTTTAGGCTTTAATCGAACTGCTTTAAGTTCAACTTCAAGGACAAGCGTGTTAACCAGCAATACTAATTATATAT
>JAOTQE010135896.1:0-11887 GCA_025631205.1 Nesometra sesokonis
AACCCTAAAATATAATCAAAATTTGCCGACCCCCATTCTCCCACCCCTGCCTGGTTTTCTCAGACAGTTCATCTTAAAATGATGGAATTAAATTTCCTTTTAAATGCTGTATATCTAATTTAGTTAATGATGTCATGTACAACATTCTAATACACCTTTTTCCCCTTTTAAATACAATCCAGGGACATTCCCACACTGATTGCGGAACGAGTTCCCTTTTACACCAGTCCAGACATTGCGGAAGGAATCCACTTTACTACAGCCGAGTCAGTTGACACTGCTAATGATCTAGTTTACGGCTGCTTACAAATAAATTAAACAGCGCCCTAAAGACGTAGTTAAGGAATTTCCCCTGTGTCTTCTGTTTTTATTTTCTGATACTTCAGAAAACGTAAACTCTAAAATCACTTCTAAAATTTCCCATATGATGCAATAAAATATTCTACTATTATTCATATTTACTAGAATAGTGATTTACAAATAAATTATTTGTTCTATCAATCTACTGTCGAGAAAATTTATTACCCAACGGATGAGGATGTTAAAACATACCGGAACTTGAAATCAGAACCGCTTACACTGCCACTCTGGTTTTGTCCTGTTAGCGTCCTGGATAGGATCAAAGCTGAATGCATTCTGCTTCAATGTCCCGGAACCATCGCGGGACGATGCAACCAGTGATTGACTTTTTACACTGTTTACACTACAAATCGGTCCCGCAATCGTACGTCCTGCAACGTTCAATTGCAGGAGGACCCCGCAATTGTGTTAGCAGAGTAAAAGGGGTGTTAGAGTCATGGAAAAACAACCAAGTTGTCGCAAAATTAATATTGTAACCATATTACACTTGTTGTAAGCTTTAAATTGGGAGGTAAATTATCAAAATCGGACACATATAACCAAAGTTATGGAACTATATAGACAACAATTTCCTTTGTATTTGTTTATATTTTTTGTTTTTTATTTGCTTAATTCTCAATAGCTTCCTGTGCAACAACTTGGTGGTTTTGCAATGTCTTGCCTCATGTATCTTTGCGACCGCTTCTTTCGATCATTGACTTTTTGTTGTGAAATTTGGTCATTTCTGGTCGGAAATGTAAAAGATTTTAGAGGTTGATAATTATTCAAATCATCACAAAAAAATGCAATTTTTGTACAGGTTTTATGTAATTCATTATCTGATGCTACAATTTTAATTAATTATTCAAAAAATTCATAGTCCTACTTTTAAAATTCTTTTTGATTCTTATTCTTCTTGACTTATGTTATAAATGTGCCAATTTTCAAGTCAATCAGCCCATTTATTACAGAGAACTGTGGATGATATATAAATCAGCGTATTGACATTCAAACCTCCTGGGTACCCACTACTAAAGCACTGTTTGGTGGGGAAACGCAACTGCAGATAAACTCCTGACTTCTCAATTGGAAGCCCAAATTCTTACCACTACAAAACATGTTTCCAGCGTGCTCAGAATTCTCACATAAGTTGAATAATTTGCTGGTGAAGGAGGCATGTCCGGTTGGATCAATTGGAGGCGCTCATCACAAAAGAAGTTGAAACAAGTTGAAACCTGCTTGCCGTTGACACGTTCTATAAGTTTGCTTATTTTGTTTACTGGTTGTGTAAAAGATTTATATGAGGCAAGGCATGGAAAACCATCAAATTGTCGCACAGGAAGTTATTAAGAAATAAGCAAATAAACAACAGAAAATACAAATGCAAAATCTTTGTTTATTTTGTTCAATAACTTTGGTTGTAGAGGTCCAATTTTGATAACTGACCCCTCATTTTAAAGCTTACAAGAGATGTAAATGTTTTCAATATTAAGAATAATTTTAAATTTTGCAAAAACTTGGTGGTTTGCCAACTGTTGCATCACAAACAATAGGTGGCGCCCTTTGTTGCTAGTAGTGATGAAAAATGCGGTCAACCGATCGAGCCTATGCAACGAAGCATTGTATTTATTTGTTGTGATAATTTAGATTTAAAATTACATTAGTAGTTAAATATAAATAAGATAATTAATATCTTGTAAGCTTCCACATTATTAATACATTCTAATGGTAAATTATTACCTTTCAAAATGTCTCACTCTACAACGTACGATTCAAAATCTTTCAGGCATGACTGACCGTAAAGGGCGCCACCTATTGCATTTTCATTGTTGTGATGTAAGCTGTTTTGTTCTCTATATTCATATTTCAACAACAAGGGGACAATTTTTCAAAATTCAGAAGAATTCAGATTCATTGTTTAAATTATACTGTTAAATTAATCATTATTTTCTTTGAAATTCCTACCAGCTAGTCTTTAGAGTTCTACTGATCTCATCAGTCAGATTCATCACGAATGTTCAGCAAAAAGGTCTCTATATCAAGCGCCCTCTAGAGAATGTGACAACATAGCTCATTGCACAAAGTCATATAGGTAGCGGATTATGTCGAAACCAACAGTTCTGTGAAAGAAAATTAAAACAATGAAGATCTAAATGAACCATGTACTCAGTTTTAATTTTAATGTATTAAAAATAGAAAAAAAGACTTTTTACTTTAGGTTTATACCTACATAAGGTGCAAAAATAGGTAGCATGTGGATGGTTTTTTTTTGGTCAGTGAGCACTCTCAAAATAAAATTTGAGGTCTACAAAAGAAGTCAAATGGTTGGAAAGTACATAACAACATTCAAAATTATAATGATAATAATAAAATAATAACGACGGTGGCGTCAGCGACGACGATAAAAATAATCTAGAAGCATTCAGAGAGTACAAACCTCTGCTGAGTGCCGCGAAATTATTGCGAATGCAGCTTTAACCGTTTCAAATTTTGGTACACACTCTCTTTTTTTGCTTATTTTTGTGCGTTTACGACAAAGCTACAGTACATTGTATGTTTTCCGGAGGCCCCACAGGTGAATGTCACCACGGATCTTCACCAAAATTTACTTTCGAAGTTATGCGGCAGACACACATACACACCCACCAACACGAATAGAGCATTTACAAAAATAATCACTCCCTAGGTATGTGCTTTCACTGTGATTACCTCTAAAAAATTTTATTTTGGGTTTATCTAGTTGGATATGTCAAATGGATTTAAATTTTAAAATATTTTTGTAGATATTGATTTTAAAAAAAAGACATTTTGGAAAAGCAAATTAAATAAACAATTTTCAATAATTAGAATGTTCATTCATACAAATCTAACATATAAAAATGCAGTACCCTTTGAAAAAAAATAACTCTGTTAACATGGTAGTGACAAGGTAGATATGGGTAGACATAGGTAGTTAACAGGGTTAACCCTGTAATTACTATAATACACCAACCTTGCTACCTATCTATATTGTCTCATAACCAAGACCAATACATCTCTCAATTAACACAAGGTCTGCTGCCCTCCCCAGGTAGCCTACCAAGGATATAGTCAACAATGGCCTACAATAGGAAAATACAGCCATTAATAAACGTTTAGAGTAATTAGACACCATGAAAATCAATTATTAAAGGTATCAATAACATCAACAAATATACTACCTAGTTACTAGGTAGTTCTCTGTGGTTCTAGGTAGATCTTTCTAGTACTTTAACATGGTAGATCCACCTTGTTTGAGGGTGTTATTTTTTTCAAAGGGTAGGCCCTTCTGTCACAGGAATGTAACTCAGGACCTTTGGTTTGTTAGAACAGTGCTGTTTTAAACGATGTCTTAACTGACTGATGTGTCAGGGCAGTTTTTTAAATATTTTCATGGATTAAGTGTTTTAGCAACTATTATTACATTCATGAATCTTAAATATGTCAAAGTTTAGATAAAAATGATAAAAAATGAGTTTTTACATAAAATAGTAGGTCAAATTGATCATAAAATCTACCAAATTACATATCAATGTAAAGAACATTTAATTACCTTTCATGACACATGTTTTATTAGTAATTAGCTAGAGTCCAAAATATCACTATATATACAAATTGACCTCAGATGACAGCTGATGACCTCTAAAAATTGTTGCCATGGCAATGGAAAATGTCATCATCTAATTTCTGAAGCCTAACATGTCATAGATCACTTTTATATAGGTTTCAGCTTGTTAATTTGCCGGTTGCGGTTCAATTCTATTTTGGCTCTGTTGCTGCTCTACTAATGCGACAAGTGTTTTTGTGGTATTGTAAGTACTTGATGAAAGCCCTTTTTGTTTTGTCAGTGTAGGGGAACTCTGGGGAATAAACTTTAAAAGTAGGATGAACATTTGTTGGAAATTAACTCTAGGCCATATGTACAAAATCTCATACACATCCATTCAAAACTGGCAATGCTGGATGCTTTTAAAATTGTGGTCACAACAATAATAACAAAAAAACCACAGAATCAAGGTTCTATGGTCTGCAGACCTAACAAAGGTAAGAAATTATAATACATACTGCAAGCAATGGGATACATGCCATCCTGACATGATTCAATATTTTAACATACATTATGTCATCATCAAGAACTTATGTTGAAATATTGAATTCTGTCAAGATTGAATGATCTCATTGTTTGGAGTATGTATTATACTTTCTTACTTGAAGTTGATTAGTGAACCTTTCAGATTATAACAAAGGTAGTGTCTTCTAACTTTACTAAGGATAGGGATAATTATAGAGGGGGTAGTTTATAAATATTGAAGTGTATACACTGTTGACTTATACCTGGCTATAGATTGGATGAAGTCTAGCGAGACGGTGCATTTATAGCGAGGTGAATCCAGTTGATCTTCATGTCCTACTTGGCATAACAGACTCAATGTAACAAGTGATGAGATCTGTGCAAAATAAATTAAAATATATCATTTTAAAATATGTATCAGTGATTTAGAATTCTAGGATATGTGGTAAACGATAAAATGTATAGACAAGCATTCAGGGGCCGATTTAGATGGGACGCATCCGGCGCACACCGCCTCTTTTAAGGCCCGGTTACACCGGCCGAATTTTGATGGAGCGTTCCTTGAACGTTAGGCAGAGGGGGCCGAATTTCGACAATGCTCATAAAATGGAAAAAAAAAATCGAAAAACCTGGGCGTTGCATTAGCAGTGCACCACTGAAGCTGGCGTTGCTTTAGCATTGAATTAACGGTAGCGAGCGTTGGTTTAGTGGTGACACTGTTCCAGCAATCCCATGTCCACTCGTAAAACGCTTACAACTGCTCCACCAAAGTTTGTGCAACCTTTAATCACTGCCCGAGCAAGGCAGCAGCATTGCCTTTAACAGGGGCCAACTTCTGTTAAACCGTGGTGAATGATTACGAGCGGTGATGAATTTTTTTTACCGCTCCAGGAACGCTCCAGCAAAGTTCTGGCGGTATGACCGGGCCCTTATATTACATGCACCGCCTCTAAAATGTTCCCTCAAAAATACAATACATACCAACTGCTACAATTTGAAACCCTAGACAAGCCCACCTGGCCGAGAATTTTGCATCCCCTTCCTTCACACGGTCCTGGATCCGCCCCTGGTATAGAAATACCAGGGGCGGATCTGGGAATCCCTAATAGATTGGGAATCCAATGGATTGCTTATATACCAAGCTTCCAAATAACACTACAATACAATCAATATAACTAAGTCTTACTTGTGAAAATATATTTGCAGTCGCTGAGACTTTACCATCCACAATACTGTAAAAAATAGCCATTAGACGGTCAAGCGCAAAGGCCTTTGGTCCTAGTAATTGGCTACTGGTCTGAAAGAAATAATTATTCATTCAGTCTTTCAGTACTTAAAAACAATTTACATTACATTATTACTTGTTAAACTGTAGAGTCGCATTTAGCTCACTTTGGTTTAGTAGGTGGTAATCACTGAGTTGGGGTCTGAACCATAGAGACTCGCTAGTCATCAGTTCGATCGAACACCACACCACTCTCCTTGTGTTTTGGCTGGATGGTCGAAATACAAGTTAATAGTGCAGTCTTTCGGAGGAGAAATTAAGTCGTGGGTTCCAAGTACAACAGAGCTCACGTACACATTGAATGCAGTGCTCTTCGGAAAAGAGTATAGCATTGTCTCCTGGTGTACTGTCCAATTACCACCAGAAGGACCCCACTAGAAATAAGTCCTCAGACTTCCACGGATTATCCTTGTCGTGTCTCACAACACTAAATATATCAAATCAGTTATATTTTTTTAGGGTAACAAATACAAACAGGTAGAGCACTAAACACCAGAATAAATGAACATAAAAAAATTGTGGAAAAAAATAACTTAGGAGTACGAACAAGAAGTGCCGGTCAATCCCAATCAGACATTATACATAAATCAGCTATTACTGATCACATTATAAAGGAGAGTCATATTCCAAACTTTGAAAATGTCAATATTTTAGACAGGGAAAACCATTATCTAGCAAGGAAAATAAAGGAGTCCATTTGGATAAGAATCACAGAAAATAACATAAACCGAGACCAAGGAGGTCATGAACTAAGTCACATCCATGACAACTTGCTAACCAGCTGGACCCAAGATACACCCAGTGGGGGACACCAGCGAAAAGCTGAAAAAATTTGTGGCGCTAGACAACACCGAGACACGAACTGTGACGACGCCAGATCCACATGTCACTTGCGTGAACAAGGGTACTGAAGCCAGTGGCCGAAACGTAGCAAAATTAATTCTACATATTGAATATTCCACTTCAGATTATTCTGAAGGGTCGTCGTCGGCCTCCTTCCGTCTCGCAAGACGATGGCTGCACATGGAAAGTTAATTTTGGGTGTTACATTTCTTGGCATGGCTAAACAGTCCGATGTGTGAATGACAGTCCCTATTGCATATAGGGCAGATAAGGGCAGAGACATCTGAGTTGGTGGATCCTGCCTTGCGTTTGGCTCTCTTCTGCCACAAGAAGTCTCTATGTTGGGACTCTGCACGCTCAATCCCAGCCAGAACTGCGTTCTTCCATGCTCCGCGATCCTCCGCAAGGTTTTCCCAAGACTCAGCTTGTATTCCTGTCGTTTTCATGTCACACATGTATTACAGTATTATTAACCATGACAATTGATTTTTCACCAAAACAAGGCTGTATTAGCATCAATCGGATTAAAAGTGGTGGAAAATAAATAATTATTTATTAAAATGTTACTGGAGGACAATATATTCTAAAGTGTTCTCATCTCAGCTGTCCCATGGTAGTTTTTTAACCTGTATCTCAATAATTAGTGGGTGAGATCAACAATTTTTCATTTTCTAGATGTTTCAAATGATAGAAAGCCAAATTCCAACATTTCTATCAAAACTGTGAGAGTGAGGAAAATTCTTAGATGACTTGACAAGGAATTGGCCCACAACCATTAAACATGACAGACAGAGAGATAAACTGTTAAAACAAAAATTAACATTCATGTAACATTGCAGGCCTTGCCTTAACTTATTTTACCAACTAGCCAACTGGGCTAGCTGACTACAGTTTTAAACTAGCCCAGGGGATATCTTTATAGCCTACTATATTTTCATAAGGTTAGTTTTCATCCAGTAAAACATAAGACCGATTCTAGGTGAACCTGTAGAAATGAAAGGTTAATTATTTTACAACTGTTTCTGACAATACTCAATAAAAATCGAAACAGTCAGTGATTTCCAAAATTTTATTGAACTTATTTGTCTCACCACAAAATGAGTCACATTGTAGGTGATATAAAATCAAGAAAATCAAAAAAATAGGCCTAAAGCCAGTCACTTTTTTAGAAAATTAGTTTTAATCAATTATGAGTACTATGGTACAAATATCTCATTATAATACGATTTTTAAGTTAGTTTTCCTGTAGGAAAGTGTCCTTTTTTTTTTTTTTTTTTTTTTTTTTTTTTTTTTCATGCTGATAATCTGAGATTTATAGACTTTTTATCGTTTATTTTATTGTTTTATTGTCAATTTTCTCAAAACCCTGTTTTTATACATTAAAACTTCAAAAATTCATATCATTGGATCTACTGGTCCAATGAATGTCATTTTAAGTGTAGATTACAGCTTATATTGTGCTCTACTAGAAGGAACCAATAACTCAATTTTGAATTTTCCTAACGTGAGACTCATTTTGTGATGAGACCTCACATTTGAGCCGAGCAATATAGCTAAGGCCAAATTTGTTAACAGTTAAATCAAATGGTAGGATTACAAATTTAAAAACTCTATAATAGACAGCTGGGCAACATGGTGAGCTAAGTTAGCTAGCCCAGCATTTGTTTAACAAGACATTGTACGCTGGGTTAGTACTAAATCAAGACCTCCATTGTTAGCATTATATTTTTAATAAATCTGATTGAAACCTACATCTTTCTTGGGAATAGGACATGCAGATTTCTTGATCTTGCCGTGATGCTTGGAAAAGAATCGTCGATCTGTCTTTGCCGGGTTGTATGAAGCTAGATAAGCTGCAATTAGCAGGTACTTAGAGTAGAATGGTAACTCTACTTTGGATCTGGTTGACAGACATGTGAGAGCGCCAGGCTGTTCGTTATCCTCTTGTTGGTATTTCTCCCATTGTGAACTATAAATTAATAATAAAATTATTACAATTGTAATTGTCATCCCTTACTAAACTCCCTCTCTTGAGCTCGGATGATGAACACCAAATTTTATATTTATTTTACAATGGCATTTAATTATTGTAGATTGCCATTCCTTATTTCTTTCCTTTACTTCTTTCTATCTATATTTTTGTTTACAGGTAATAATTTTTTACAAACAATATAATAATTTAATTAAATTAACAAATAAAATGTAGTACATATTAATCACTATACATACAATATATGTATCCTCTCAAGTCAGCCTGGTCTGTGGGCCACTCTATTATTGAGCTTTCGTTTTGCATGATGGATTGTTCTGAGACAGACGAAATGATAATGGATTGAACTGCGCCTGCCCAAATCTCCCTGTATGTCTGGCATGAAAAATCTATAACAGTTTTTGTGATGTTTCACCGTCCTCCCGAAAAAGTATAACGGATCAAGCCTTTTGAGCCCATAGTCAATTGTAAACTATACTAGACTGTCCAAAACTAAGTGCAATTTAAGTTATTTGCAAGAATGAATAGCTCTACCTTTACAAGACCTTCAAGAGTATGTAGAGTGTAGTTAGTTGAGGTTAGGCTACTATGCCTAGGCTAGGCCTTCTAAGTCATGCTGTAGGATAGTGGTGCTTTGCTGTTTTGTAGATCATCGAGATTGAAATAGCCGTAGTCAAAATTATAAAAAATCACAATTGGTAGATGTGATAATATCCTACAGAGGAGTGAATTCAGTTTTTTCAATGATGTAGAGAAAATAACAAAAAAAGTAAATATGCCTTAGGCCTCAAAATCATCAAAAGTTTGGTCATGATGAAAGTGGCAAGTTTTGTTTCCGTCCTGAAAAAGAAAAGCGCCGTTCTGAGGATGGATATTGTTTATGCCTGACAATGCATTAACCGTCACAGAATGATGTCACGCAAAACGAAAGTTCCCAATTAGACTTCTAAATACAAATGGATGTCTTGTCATAGAGCCAGTAAACTAATGCCCAGATCAGTACCATTCTCTTATTGCAATTATTCAGGAAAGCCAAATAAGAAAAGTCGGAAAATAGAAAATGAGTTTTTTTTATGGATTATGAAACTACACATCATTATCTTTAACATGCAAAAAATCAGTTTCATATGATAATTCCATGCGAAGTTATGAGCAATCGAAGTTCGAACATCTAAAATGCAAGTTTTGAGAAAACTGCATTTAAAAATTGTTTATCCGTATACATGACCTAAGCAAGGTCATTTTAAATTGCATTTTCAAAACATTTTTTGATCATATATCTGAAAATTGTTAAGGTAGTATGAAAGGTGAATTTATGAACTGTATATTTTTGAAATAAAATAAATGTTGAAAAAATTGACCATTTTCAAAGTTGGAAAACTAGGATTTGCGACTTATGTCTCATTTGGCTTGGCTCTGCCACATATTTTAACTTTCACCTACCTGGACACCTCCCTGAGATAAACAGTGTGCATAGCTTTCTTGAGATGTGGCTCAATGTTCCTCCACAGCTTATGTGCATTATCAGCTGTTAATTCACCTTTAAGTATTGGCTCAATATACTTCGGAAAATTTAAAGATGCCTGAAAAATAAAAAAATGTTCAAAATGTAAAATAATTGTTTGCATGTCATTAACTTTTTTAGCTTTAATAAAAATGGTTTTTGCTAAACTCTGGTGTGATAATGCAAAGATACGAGTAAAGAATACCACAGATAAAATTCGAAGCAGCATTGTTCTTTTTGAATATATATTTTAAAGGTGTATTTTTATAAAGTTGTATAAAAGCACACCTAAATAAAACATTTATTTTGAAATAGTTTTATTTCATCCTTCTTGTTCTCTATGATATGATATTTGTATTAATTGGTTCACCTATCCTTATTTGTTCTCATAACTCTATGAGGATTGCAAACTCGTTGATTTGGCCAGCCAACCTGTGTATGCTAATGAGTCAGATAAGTATGATCAAAACATGTGCAGAAATATTATTATTGGATAAATCATATGTTGCAATGTGTCTGGCAGCTTTGTACTGTCGCAGCAAAGACATATAATAATAGTTTTTCTAATTTGTTCAGATTTATAAAATATACATATACTGAATTTTCATATAAATGGCACTGATCAACTGCTGTTAATAGACGTGCTATAGTAGCGATGGTTTATAAGGAAGCCAGGCTTAAGTGGGTTAAACGTACCAAATGCTTAATTTCATTGAGGTCCCAGCATGCTGCAATGTGGAACACACTCATAATAGATTTGGCTTAAGTGTGTTAAACTTACCAATGCCTAATTTTATTGAGATCCTGAATGCAATGTAGAACACACTCAGTAGTAGATTGGCTTAAACTTACCAAATGCCTAATTTCATTGAGGTCTCTGCATGCAATGTAGAACACATTCATTAGTAGATTAGGCTTAAGTGGGTTAAACTTAATGCCTGATTTCATTGAGGTCCCTGCATGCAATGTACAACTCACTCATTAGTAGATTGGCATATAAGGCTTAAGTGAGTTAAACTTACCAAATGGCTAATTTCATTGAGATCCCTGCATGCAATGTAGAACACACTCATCAGTAGATCAGGCTTATGTGGGTTAAACTTACCAAATCCGTAATTTCATTCAGGTCCCTGCATGCGATGTAGAACACATTCATTAGTAAATTGGCATATTAGGTTTAAGTGGGTTAAACTTACCAAATGCCTAATTTCATTGAGATCTCTGCATGCAATGTAGAACACACTCATCAGTAGATTGGCATAGGACGAGTAGAACTCAGGGGAATATCCCGGAGGGCAGTCATGGGAAATGATTTCCAAAAGTTCAGCTGAAAAAAAAAAAAATAAATAAAATTACATCGATAATTTATTTTGCGCTGTAGCTTGGTGGTTAACTTGCTTGCCTTCCATTCTCAAGGTTGTGGGTTCAAGCCTAGTTGAACACTATGTTCTTTCTAACAACATAACAGCACTCTCTGAGCCTGACAATGAGACATGGTTTAAAAGCATGACATAGATCTTATCCTGTAAGTGGCAAGAAAACTTGTTGTTGGGTGTGATATGGGGAAAAATGTTAACAAAATGTGACATTTGAAATGGGACAATAATTTAATTATAGGAATAAGAGAATTATAAGGGGCGGATCCAAGATCCAGCAAAAAGGGAGAGGGGCGCCCTTTCCCACCAGGTCTGCATGGGCGTGTTTTTAATTTACTTTGATTAACAAAAATAGTGATTTACCTGTTTTTGCATGTTTTGGTACCCTGTTTACAATATCCATGGTTCGTATGTGCTATTTTATTAGGGTAAATTTTACCACCAGTGCTTCTATTATGGG
>JAOTQE010135907.1:0-11886 GCA_025631205.1 Nesometra sesokonis
AAACAGGCAAATAACTTTCTTTTGCTTTAATTAAATGACTAAATAGATCTAAACAGGCAAATAACTTTCTTTTGCTTGTCAAATTTAAAAGCAAGAATGTGCTAATCCTGGATCCACCCATGTGAATAACAATACAGGTTTATATTTATTATAAACCAAACCATACTAATCAGATTTTCTTCATTAAATTGTTTAAACTGAAAAACATTGTTAATTAATAGTCTGACTGCTAATATAAAGCAATTTACAAATTTAATACTCATGTTGAAACAAATGACCATTTAATTTCTAAAAGAAGCCCAAATAACAAGGATCTTCAAAAAGCTACAGGATTTAGTTCATGTTTTACAATATTGATCGATGAACTGGTTAAGTCCAAGTATATAATTTAACTGTTCTTAAATAACCGTAAGTTGCTACATTAGGTCATTATGCCTAACACAAAAACAGACAGAACCGGTACAAAAATTGATGATCACAGACAATTTACGAGGCTTTGGAAATAATTATATTATATTGTCTGTGTGATTGTCTGAGTTTACAGTTGAGGGTAGCTTGTTATGAATAGAAAATATAGGGACAAAAGGCAATATGAATTTTCCTTTTTCCTTTTCCTGCAAGCCAATAAAAAAAAATAAAACAAAACTTTGTTCCTTCATTATTTTTCCCTCCAAGCCCATCGCATCCCATCAAAAGACATATTTATTAGCATATTGGCATTCAAATTGAGAAATATTGGAAAACAATACAATTTATTGGGCTGAAATATTGGGGCCCAGATTGCACTGCTTGTATATGTGTAACATTGTAAGTATAAAATTCCTCAATGAAAAAATTAAAATCCAGACCTGTCGGGACCCAGGCCTCAGCTGGCCACATAGCGGGTCAAAGAGACTGGGCCAGCAGGGATGTAATTATGCAGGGCGGAGGTGGGCGGGACCGCCCACCCTAAAAATCTTCCACCCACCCTAAAGCTTATCTTAAGGCCTTCCACCCAGCGTAAATTCAACCTGCCACCCACCCTAAGCCTCTGAAAAAGGTAAAAACACTGTTTTTAGACATCATACCACCTACCCTTACACTGTTCTGGCCCATCCTTGAATTTTTCTAGCTACATCCCTGGGCCAGGGATTGACCCAGTCCTCAGCGGGGCACATAGCGGGCCAAAGGGACTGGACCAGGGATTGACCCAGTCCTCAGTGGGGCACATAGCGGGCCAAAGGGACTGGGCCAGGGATTTTTACATTATTGTGTCCCTGTATAGATGGGCAATTTCTAATTTTACCCAGGATGTTACGGTCTGAAAAATGCCAAGAATTTTACATATGAGAATAACTGAGATTTAGCTGGGTTTGTTTGGGAGAAAAACACTATTTACCAAGAAAATATCTGAAAACTATGGCAGAGCAATATCTTTTCTTTTCCAGAAGGTGGTACAAACTAGTTGCGTTCAAATCACATCCAAATTTTCATGGTCCATGTACTCAGTTAAGTACTTCATGGTAAAAATTGGAATCGTAGTTCATACATTCGTCTAATAGGATTGTGCATTTTGTAGCAGAATTGAGAGGCAAGCATCTTAACGACCAAACTAAAGTACCATTTATTGTATTCAGGTTATCACACACAAACATTTGTTTTTTTTCTTCATGTTGATATGAATTGAGAAATTGATATCAATTAATTGTCAATAAATAAATCAATCATTGCCAATCTTACCGCTTAGTTGCTGTTCATTCTCCCGCCACTGGACACGTTTACACTGGCTCTGTATCTTGCGTTCACGCCGTAGCTTCTCCAATCGCACTGCGGTATTCGTACGTTGCCGGAAACCCATCTCAAAAGAAGATTCAATATCATACGATTCATTGTATATCGTCACATCTTCCATAACTAGAAAATATTTGAAACAAACAAAAACTAAAATTAGTGATTGATCCATAACATTGAGTATGTATAGGGGTAGGGGTGGTCAAGCTGAAAGTACAAATAGAAACAATTGTGGGGGGGGTGGTCAAATTTGGCCAAAAAAATGTGCATGTAATTGTTGAATGCCCCCTAATCATTGTCTTTTTGTACTTATTACCTCCGCCAATGGTGTTGATGAGGTTATGTTTTCAGTCAGGTTGGTGGGTATGTTTGTGTGTGTTGTGTTCGCAGCATAACGTAAAAATTGAGAGATTCTGCCAAAATTTTCAGGGAAGTTTGCAAATGACTCAAGGAAAAATTGATTAAATTTTGGTGAAGATCCGTCGTCTTATGTGCCTGTGCACGTGCCTTCGGAAAACATACGGTGTCCAGTGTAAAATCTGTAGTGGGGCTTCACGCTACACTGATTTTTCATAGAAGGATATTATTGGCCAGATCGCAGTAGAATGGTTATCTTATTGTAAAACAACCAATTGCTGGTGTACAGTACCTTTGTGGTAAACACGCTCACCTTCCAAACTAAAGTTCCCGAGTTTGAATCAAACTTTAACCAAATTGTCCAAAGGAATAATACTATGATGTTTTTTTTGTTATCTGTATTGTAAAAAAACAAATCTACATTGTACCTTGGTGGTTAACACTCCTGCTTTTTTCCAAAAAGAACAGTGTGTACAGAAATTGTAAACCGTTAAAGCTGCATTCACAAGCCATTTGCGAGAAGTTTGCTTGCTTGCTTGTTGGAGGTTTACACTCTCCGAGTGCTTCTAGTTCTACAATGTTGTAGTTTTATTTTTATTGCCTGCTTTTACTAATTTGTTTTACTAGATACACCCATTACTCGAGCACCTGTGAGTTATAAACTGGTGGGTCTTGCACCTTAAATTTCTGCTAAATGGAGTTTTAATGTGCATTGTTTTGTTTTTATTTCATGTTATTTTAGGTTCACAGTTAATATTTTTCCATGTTTTTCTCAATGAATATTTAAGCACCTTGGGCACTCTATTGTAGCAGTGGATATGTATGTTCTACATTATTATTATTATTAATATCATTATCAATATCATTCTTATTATTATTATTATTATTATTATTATTAAAAGATTTTATTTTGAAATGCCCAACTTACAGTACAGTACATGCTGTGCTGGGCATAAATCAGGAATTTTATTTTTAATATAACCTCTTTACTGTTATATCAGAACATTTAGTCATTATTAAAAGTATAATACATAGTTGTACATACAAGTAATGAGATACATACCATCGAGGTAAGATTCAATATTTTAACATAAATTATGTCATCATCAGGATCATCATTCCTGATGATGACATAATTTATGGTGAAATATTGATCATGTCACTATGAAGTTTATCTCATTATATGGAGTTTGTATTTCACTTTCTTACATGAAGTTGATTAGCGGATGTTGTGCATGGTGTGCTGGACGTACCAGTAATTATATCCTCTTTACAGTTTTATTAGAACATTTAGTTATTAAACAAGTTTCTCATAAGCATGTCTCACAAATTTGACCCCCTCTCTCTTATACTCAATACCGAAAATCTCACATATTAATTTTCCACACTGCCCCGAAGGCAGAAACAAAAAATGGGTGAGAAGCATTCAGAATCGTATGAAGTGGTAATCTATACTACGAAAGCAAGGCAAAAGCACCAAGAAGAAACGTCTGGAAAATCTGATTAAATCAAATAAAAAATGTAATTGAGCATGCATTAAAAAACCAATGTGCAGGTTCAGTCAATTAATGATGTCAGATGAGATGGAATGGTCTCTTGGGAGCACACTGAACATGCGCAACTCACAACATAACCTTGGATTGGTTCCTCTCCCTTTAAGAACGCAGCTATGCCACTGCTTTTTAACTGGGAATCCTCTGTGGCCAAACGGGTAAGACCACAAAGTGGTATGCTTGCAACATAACCTTGGAGTGGCTCCTCTCCCTTTAAGAACGCAGCTATGCCATTAACTGGGAATCCTCTGTGGCCAAACGGGTAAGACCACAAAGTGGGATGCTTGCAACATAACCTTGGAGTGGCTCCTCTCCCTTTAAGAACGCAGCTATGCCACTGCTTTTTAACTGGGAATCCTCTGTGGCCAAATGGGTAAGACCACAAAGTGGTATGCTTGCAACATAACCTTGGAGTGGCTCCTCTCCCTTTAAGAACGCCTGCCACTACTTTTTAACTGGGAATCCTCTGTGGCCAAACGGGTAAGACCACAAGGTGGTATGTCTGAAATCACAAGCTTGAGGGCTGGATGTGGCAAATGTTTGGGTGGGACACCTTTTCAGGTGGATGTGGAATTTCAACCTTAGCTTGACAAGGTATTTTTTAATATTTTTTGACTCATAAGATTTCAGAGTATTATTCAAGGTATGTTAAAGTATTACGACACACAATGGCGCACTTTCGTTGCTAGCAGTGATGATAAATGAGGTCAATGGTCAAGCCTTATTCAATCGCCATGCAAAACAAGTTGCTGATTTTATTCCTCATTTACGGTGTTGTACCTTAATATGTGTACTTTTAGACTAAAATTAAGCAGAGGTTCTTTCGCTATATCAAAGTATAGGTTAACATCAATAAATCAGACTTTAATCTAACAATCAAAGGTTGAAATCTCTTCTTGGGTGATAAAATAGATAAAACATTAAATTACAATAATCAGTATACAGGCATCTTCACTCTTCAGTTTTCCATTCACATGTGAAAAATGATACAATAATTAGGCTACGTATTTGCTCTATCAGACAGGTACATCTAAAACCCTCATCGGATCTAATATTACAGTAGTTTACTTAACAGTTATATAAATCTCACATTAAAATTAAACCAACAATAAAGCAAATAAAAACACCAATCAAGTTATTAAAACATCAATATAAATGGCAGCAATTTAATTAATCACAACAATGTATTTACATATATAGCAATTTCTCCTTTGCAACAATGACCTGAACTTTGTGATGATTACTCTAAACAAGAATCTTTATTGTATTCTTTCGTCCAATCCCCAGTGAATTGCAAAGCATGATAGTGTTCAATTATGGATAAACACAAAGACAGCTGAGGACTGTGAACCTGTACACTTTAAAATTGAAAGGAGAAGATGAGATTTTCAAGTCAGATTTGTTTTCTTCTTTTTAGTCACCATACCTTCATTATAAATCTAAAGTTGGCAAATATTCTTATGCCTGTTTTGGACATTATGGCGAATTTTGATGATGGAAAAAGTACATAATTTACAAATTCATCTTTTGAGTACAGCAAGTTCACATAGAGTATTTTCCTATCAACAACTCACTGTCAATTCTATTGAATAACGCAAAACAACACATGCTTTTAAAACATGCTTAAATTCCTTGAAAATGTGTTTCCAGTGAAAAAGTACATCAATTAAAACATGGTTACATAAGTAGTGTAGGTGGGTGTAGTGTATATTTTTATGATCACTAGCGGAAGATTGCCAAATTACAACATATGCAAAATTGTGCAGCTCGACTAGTTGTTAAGATGAATCCTCGAGATAGTGTATCATCAGCGTTACATACTCTTCATTGGCTACCTGTTGATAAGCGTATCAAATTAAAAATCCTTTCTATGACATATAAAGTCCTCAATAATAAATCTAATTATTTATCTGAATTTATTTCTTCATATCAACCTCGTCGTTCACTTCAATCATCTTTTCTCATGCTTTTGAAACCTACAACATCCAAAACCAGATATGGTTGTCAGTCTCTCTCTGCCGGTGGCCCGACATGGAACCACCTCCCCACATTTGTAAAAGGCTTGACCATTGACCTCATTTATCATCACTGCTAGCAACGAAAGTGCGCCATTGTGTGTCGTAATACTTTAACATACCTTGAATAATACTCTGAAATCTTATGAGTCAAAAAATATTTAAAAATTAATTAGATTAAAGTCTGTCAGTTGATATCTTTAAAAAACACTTGAAAAAACATCTTTTCAATTCAAGATGATTTTTTTTCCTTTTGTGTATTTGAGCGCAATATGATTATGATTATTATTATTATTAATACTCTGTGTCCTGCTAGTATACATACTCCAATCTCACGAAGAACATCATTTTGGGGCCAGGTTAGTCTCTCCTGATTTGACTGGCTGTTGTTATCGTTTATGCCCTCAAACATTGGCGGCAAAGATTCTTGATTTTGTTAGCAATTTGTGTGGTTGTAAGTAAATAATACATCAACTTCATTGGAAATATTTCGGCCATGCGTTTATATATAATCAGGAGCGGATCCAGCGGAGCTAGAAAGAGAAAGAATGATGCCAAGTTGGACAAGCCCAGGTATGAGGTTTTAACAGGAAAATTATAACAATAGGCATGGGTCCAGGGTCTACCTACAGGGACCGGGAAACAGATGTCCTCTGGTGCGCTTTTAGCACGTCACAATTGTGCAAAAAATAAATTTTTTGGTTTTAAAAGGGGGCCCGGGTCTGTTGGGCCCCCCACCCCCCTTGGATCCGCGCCTGTATAATGGTATCCACTATATTATACATCTGCCAAATCTCACACATAAGGCATGGGTCTTACACATAGGGACCCATTTTGGACATCTCATGTAGACATCGCATTTTTTCATGCATTAATTCACAAAATTTATATGAAATTCAGACCTGTATACTTCAAAACGCTTCAAAATAAAAAAATGGCGCAAGTGTTTACAATTTTCATAAAAATTATTTGAAAATCTATAACAGTTCCAACATACAGGTTGTGACAAACAGTACAGCAAGACGTAAAATAGGGCAAAGAAGATTCTTTTTTTTTAAATTTTGCTTGTCAAAATCGGATTGGGTACTTGGACCTGGCAAAAATTGTCTCATGCATTAGTCTCCCAAAAAGTGGCAGATATGCTATATTTTTTCGTCACATTTCAAACAGCAAAATTAACTATTTCTGACAAAATGTCAATTCGTGTCTGACATGACAGGTCATGACTGACTGGTATTGCATTGCACCTGAGAACTGAACCGCAAAACACACGTTTTTTGGACGGCAACCCTATAATGAATGGGTGTATAACAAACATTTTTTAACGCATTTGTGACAGTGTTTTTTTGGATGCATTTCTAGTGGGAAAAGAACATGTTTTTTTTAATTACTGTTTTAAAAACTTGCTTTTTCCTCACTAGAAAAAGCACAAACATGTCTCAAATTTTGCATGATAAAATTTGCTTAATTCAAAAATAAGAAAATCTCTAGAACTTTTCTTGTGTCTTTGTTGTCTATATTTAAAATAATACAATCCGATTAATGGGCTTATGACAAAACAAAGTGGTTCTTGAAAATGGCAAGAGTGTACTTAACTTTTCAATTTTCTGGATGACAAATGGAAACATGAAATCCTCCAAGGAACATTTATTCATCATTTGAGAAGAATGTAAAAAGTCAACCACATAAAATGTTTGTAAACTCATATATAAGTAATATGCAATGTATGCATGTATCCACATGAAGTCTCTTAAATGTAAAATTGCTTCGTCTTTTTAAAGCAAGCGACATTATCATGAAACAATATAATTGTGCTGCTAAGTCTAGTGCCCCATTTTGCAATTTTTTTTTCTAGTGAAAAGCCCAAGCCAATCCAATTGACTGTTTGCCAAATTATTAAATGAATTATACAAACTTGTTATCATATTGGCATATGTGGCAGAGCCAAGCCAATTGAGACATACTGTAAGTCGGAAAATTGAAAATTGTGGTTTTTATGGATTATAAAACTACACATTATTATCTTTAACTTGCAAAAAAAATTAGTTTCATAGGATGTTTATTTGCGAAGTTATGAACAATCGAAGTTCGAACATTCAAAATGCAAGTTTTGAGAAAACTGCATTTGGAAAGTGTTTATCCATATCCATTGACTAGGCAAGGTCATCTTAAATTGCATTTTAAAAACATTTTTGATTATATATCTAAAAAAATGTTAATGTAGTATGAAAGTTGAATACTTGAGATGTATATTTTTTAAATAAAATAAAATTTGAAAAAAAAATGACCATTTTTAAATTTCTGCCTATTGCGGAAAACTAGCATTGCGACTTATGTCTCATTTGGCTTGGCTCTGCCACATATATGGTTTGCAAGAGATAAAACATTGAAATTTGAATATAAAGGGACAGCAATAGGCTTTGGTTGAGGTTGCCAAATACATGTGACATGATATGTAGTAAGTACTTAATAATAAACCTTTTCTAATAACAAATGTTTTGTTACTTGGTGATGAAGTTTTGAAACAATTCTGATTATTTTTGACGTACAAAACTGCATTAGTGCCGGTAATTATTTTGATAATAATGGAGGGTCTTAGGTCTTAGGTTTCGTAGTCTTAGGTCTTGGGGGTCTTAGGTTTCGTAGTCTTAGGATTCGTGACACCCCCTTTAAGCTCTAGTTATTTTAAAATTTACCTACTCAGCGCCAACCAAGATGGGGCAGAGTTTGATGTGGTTTTATCATTTATTTTGTAACAGTCATGCCTTAAATTGAGACATCTTACAAAAGCATTTATAATGTAAAAGACCTTCAATACCAATCATCTAGAGGCACCACACTCCAATACGTTTGCATCTCGGCCCAGCAATGATGAATCTGAAATGGGTATGTGGTTTTCTTTAAAATGATGACACAGTCATACCTCAATTGCGTTAAATTGGTATACTTATTTTTTTTAAACGTGTAAGATTGTCATTTCTGAGTAAGTGTAATATTTTAAAATGTTCGTAGTGCATACTGTTAACATTGCCCATGATGGGGCTGAAGTAGGTTAAACCATGCTCCTGCCTACATTCAGATGTCTGGATCCACTCCTGACCAACAAACTCCCTTCAAACAATCCTGGTTACGGGTTTGAGATGTGCCACTTTAAAAGTGGTGAACCATCTAAAACCAACTTCATCTGATAGCTTTACACATTTAACAATAGGGTTCTGATTTCAATTAACCACATTTATTAGTGTGCCATTTTCAATGACGAAGACGACAACAACAATAATAACAATAATAATAACAGATATCCATTTTTTCTTAATTCTCAAATTACTTCACAGCCTCCGAAAATGATGGGCAACTCACTTTGTTCGCAATACATACAAAATGATGGGCAACCCACTATGTTCGCAATACATACAAAATATTTTAGCACCCTAATTTGAGCCATGGCCCATAGTTTGCATCATGGTGTCTAGTGGATTTCTCATTGAGAATATAAATTTTAAATTCTAAAAACCAGTTAACTTGAATACATGTTCATTTTTTGTACATCAAATTAGTTTTTCTATCAGTCTACATTATGGTAGATATATTTTAAAAGGCCATGTAATGACTGGATTTGGTTGATATATGCAATCTCCTCATTGTCTTATTACTGACACCATGTTAACAGAGTTAACAGTATCTGTAACTCTTTGGTGTCTTATAGTACATTATAAATAATGAATGGTCTTAGTAGGGATACGCAATGTTCTCTTGTTACTGAAATACACATACAAATCTTTGTTGCTTTTTTATTGATCTTTTAACAAAGATATAATTGGTCACTAAACCATTTGAACCAATTACGCTAAGCTTCTGAACATGCCAAAATGTTCCTCATTTAAAGCAAAATGTCATAGTTTTACTTTTATTGTTTTTCATTTCCTCATCGACTCCAATATTCCATTACCAGAAAGATAAAACATTGTTTCTGTGATTACCATTTTAAATGCATAGCTATTTAAGTCACCAAAATAATTCAGTTTAGCCATGTTTATGCCGCGGAACACATTAAAACTACTTTTAACACTTCCTTTCCGAGCAATTAGCACTGGACAATATTCCATACTTGCACTCCATCTCCTGATCAATCATGAAGGAATTAGCAGAGCATTTACACACTCACTATGACTGGAAAAAAGAAAAGCTACTCAAATGGCAAGATCTAATGAAATTAATGAAGACAAGATCAATCAATGACAAGCTAGATAATTACATGGATATCAATGATGGATGAATGTTTTCCTTCTCATCATCTTCACAAATTATCTTTCAATAACAAAATCACTTTAGGAATCATCATTATTGGGAATAGAATCTCATTCTGAGGACAAATAATCCATGAGGAGTGAGTTTTATCTCAACTGTGTTATTAAATCATAAATGGAGGTTATTTGATGTTGAGTACTGGTGCTCAAGTGCCTTGATTTCTTCCAGTACAGCAGTTGATAAAATGCCTTGTTTAAGTACATACCAATTATAGCGCTTAAGGATATAATTAAAATAATTTTTGTTGGAGCTTTTCATGCAGAGCAGTTATGTAAACAACATAGATAGGCAGTGCAGAATAGGGTAATATTCTATACAATATGAAAATCAATCATTAAGAGTGTGGCTAACTCGACATCATATCTTAATAAGAATCTTCACAAATTCTACACCAAGATATCAGTAGAGTAATTATTGGTGTTAACTAATAGTTTAAGAACAAATGTTTTGAAATCCAAGAACTTAGTTTACAATACTAACGAATGACATTAATTACAAAATATTAATTCACGATAAATGAAACTGTTGATTTCAAATATGTTGAAAATAATGTGAAAGGTACATATGGTTGTAAAGTTTAACATGAGCATTGCATATTATTTAGATCAAAATGGCATCTATTGAAAATTATAAGGATGGTGATGATGGTATAATGATATAAACAATGTAGACAGTGTTCAGATTTATAAATAATAAGCTCTTATGTGATCCTGCTTTTGAGTGTATATCTGTATTAACTGATTTGTGTGACATTTTATATAGGCCTACAATCATGTACTGACATTACATATATATTTGCACATTGTAGTTTAGTCATGATTTAATGTTTTATTGCAATGAGTAGAAAATTAAATCCAGAATGAATACATGCATGCATGCATGCACACACACACACACGCATGCACAAACATCCACCTTACCTTTTGATAGGTCCGTTCAGCTTACCTGTTGGTCGATTCATCCACCTTATCTGTTGGTCAGTTCATCTACCTTACCCGTTGGTTGGTCCATCCACCTTGCCCGTTGGTCAGTTCATCCACCTTATCTGTTGGTTAGTTCATCCACCTTACCCGTTGGTCAATTCATCCACCTTACCTGCTGGTCAATCCATCCACCTTACCTGTTGGTCAGTCCATCTACCTTACCTGTTAGTTGGTACATCCACATTACCTGTTGGTCAGTTCATCCACCTTACCTGTTGGTTGGTCCATCCACCTTACCTGTTGGTCAGTTCATCTACCTTACCCGTTGGTCAGTCCATCCACCTTACCTGTTGGTCAGTTCATCCACCTTACCTGTTGGTCAATCCATCCAACTTACCTGTTGGTTGGTCCATCCACCTTGCTTGTTTGTCGGTCCATCCACCTTACCTGTTAGTCGGTACATCCACATTACCTGTTGGTCAGTTCATCCGCCTTACCTGTTGGTTGGTCCATCCATCTTACCTGTTGGTCAGTTAATCCTCCTTAACTGTTTATTTGGTCCATCCACCTTACCCGTTGGTCGATCCATCAACCTTACCTGTTGGTCGGTTAGTCTTAATTCCTTAAACGCCCCACATTTCCACTCAGTTTTCGTAAGTATCTTTTTGAATAAGCACCCCTCAAAAATTGCAAACAAACTTTGTTTTTGTATAAGCACACAGGATTTATTCGTGCGAGTACCGTACCCAATTGAGTTTCATATGGATCTTTTAGGCCAAAAAAAAGAAAGTTGTATTGCCCTTTTGGCTCAAAAATTTGGAGGGTCGATAGGTCGATATTTTTTTTTTTTTTTTTTCTTTGTTTTGTTTTGTTTTTTTTTTTCAATCCATGTCTCTTACCTTTATATTTCATTAACAGAAGCTACACAATAACATAAGAAATGACTAAAAATGTGTTTTC
>JAOTQE010135918.1:0-11886 GCA_025631205.1 Nesometra sesokonis
GGGGGGGCGCCGGTTGCGCCCCCCCCCCCATAAATCCGCCCCTGCTGTAACATGAGTACACTGTCTTTAATTGAAAATCGAAATTGCCAACAATTTAAACTATCAGTGTCGGATCAAGAACTGAAGAGGCGGGATTGGGGTGGGGGAGGGGACCGACAAAACCATCGCTGGTGGTGTGTCGTCGGTTCAAGCAATTAAATAAAAAACAAGTCCTTTTCCCTATTTTACCTCTATTTGCCTCGGACAGGCTCGAGGCTCAGGCGCCTTTACGACGTTGATGAATTTTCAAAGCTTACCCCCTCCCCATCCCTAAATCTGCCACTATAGAAACTTTCAGGAATAGGCACATAGTAGGCCTACGGGGCGCGTTTGGAACATTCACCGTTTTGTTAATAAAACACCATTTTGTGCAGACAAAAATTATATTTTGTTGAAAACAATTATTTTGTTACCACAACAACGATTCTATCAACAAAATTGTGAATGCCGTCCCAAACCACTTCCCGTAGGCCTTGTTTTACCTAGGCGTAGGCCTACTAGTACCTTGAAACAGTTTAATTTATGGTACATGTTTTTTTTTATTTGAAAACGACGACTTCGGTGAGTTATGCCAACTAACAAAAAAAAACGAGCTATAACTTTAAGGTCAGTATAGATAATTACCCGGTTGGATAATTTCAAATTTATTTGAGACAATTTAATTCTCTCATTGTAACTACATAATTGTTTTACGCTACACCGTTAATTTAAAATTATTTTAGTTGGCATATGTAGATTAAATTTTTACATCCAAAAGAATAACTTTAACCAAGGAGAAGCTTTAACATTGCAGTATTGCTGAATTGTACTTGTTGGGGGAAGTTGAGCACGTACTTACTGCACTGGAAGTAATATGGTTTTTGTCTAAATTCATCCGCGTCGGCTCATTTTCCTCATCACAAAAAGTACAGTAGTGAATTACGAAGTGTGTGGATGTTGGAAATTTGAAAGCATTAATTACATCTCTTTTTGGAATAATACGATATATAATGGGAAGAGAGTGTAGTTGTTTAGATATATATTTCTTGACAAAGTATTTTGTGATTTAAATATTCAATATGTCTTTCCGTGGTACTCCAAACAGCAAGAGAAAGGACCGGAAAGATACGGTAAGTGGCATGCATTGTTTTCATTTGTGGCAGGTGGTACAATCGCCTGTTCGTCGGGTTCACTACACATAAAAAACTGTCTTGACGGCCTAGCTTGTGCGGCCTAGCGTAGACTTAGGTACACGTGTTTAATATTGCCATTATATAAAATGTAGTTTGCTTGTTTTATTGTAACCTTTCATATTATTGTTACCAACATGTTATTTAGGTGTACAATGTTAAAATTGGTATTTTATTTTTTAAGGCCAGGCCTGTAGCCTTAGAAGTAGGCTAGGGCCTAGGTTAGGCCTTCCCCTAACTAGGCTAAGGGCTAGTCTACTGGATTATCATTTTCGGCCACCGCTATTCTTAATTGAGAAAATGCAACAAAGGAAAGGAAGATCAGTAAACCATAGTGGTTTTTTGTTTGTCCCACATCTTAACTATTTATTATCTTAACTAAGCCTAAAAGAAAAAAAAAATGATCTGTTTCCTAAGTTTATTTTCATTGATGAATATCATAATAATAATGGGTAACCATAATAATGTAGGCCTAGCCTAATCATCTTGTTAATGAATGAACATACCTAGCCTAGGCCTAGGTCCTATATGCCTTTTTTAAAATATGATAATAAACTTTGGTTGGGGTAGGCCAAGCCTGGTTAGATTTTTTTTGCTCAAAATTATTAAAATCATACAGTAGATAAAAAAAAATTCAACAACCATTTGGTCTTTGAATTTAATGCATTTAAATTCATAAAGCCTGTTTTCCTGTCAATCATCATTTTAAAATTGCCGATTTGAAACGGCGTTTTGAATCGTTATAAAACAGTTAAAATATCAACGATAAAATTCAAATCATGCTGGACCGCTATAATTCCGCTATTTACTATGCTGTGCGCAACGAAATTCGTAAATCTTTGCGACGAATTAAAATCGCAATAAACAAATTTAATAACCCTTTCAACTGCAATTATAAATATATTAGTTAGATAATTGTATATTTCATATTCTAAAGCAAGTTACAACTTCCGAAATTATAATAAAACAAACTGTGTGATTTATTTCTAGGCCCAAAACATGTAAATTCTTGCCGGGGTCAATGTTGCCTCGCGAGCACCCAAATTTAACGATCCAAATCGTCAATGTTAAACTCGGTTTAACTTTGACGACCAAAATCATCAACATTTTTTTAACGTTGAAAAGTGACCCCTTTTCCTCCTAAACACCACCGGAGAGCACCAGAGTGTAATTCATACAAAATCTCACCATTGGATACTACTGTATCTACCTACATCAAATTGTTTAAAAGAATAAGAAAATACATTTCAAATCTTAAATTCTTTGAGAATTGAATTTTTGAATAATTGTTGCTCAATTGGTGTCAATCACTTTGTGACAATAATAGACACGCATTTGAGTGACGTACAATCCAACATGGATCATTTAAACCCTTCAACAATTTCTCAACAAATCTAAACATTAAAATGTATATTTTTCTATTCAATTCATGTCAGTATTCTCCAGTAGTGAGATTTTGTATTGTTTATGGTCTCCGGTGGTTGCCGGTGGTGTTTAGTAGGATTGGCCTCTTATTATTTCCCAATAGTAGTGTCATGCTGCTTGTCCCAGTACTGTAGTTACTGTACTACTACTAGTACTACTCTGGGGTCAATTTTTTCTTAGCCAAACTAATTAATGGTTGCCGATTTTAGCCAAATTATAAATTCCAAATATTTAAAATGATAGGAATTGGCCTCAAAATAGACACTATTAATAGGGAATTTTTAATTAACCAATTTGGCATTTATATTTTAGCCAAATGAGAATTCCAGTAGCCATTAGCGATTTGGCGAATGTGAGTGGGCATAGAGTTACATGTGATAAAAGTATCCATCCCCCCTCTTGCTGTCCATATAAAAATGACGTTATCAGAATTTCCATGCTTTTTAAAATTTATGTTAAAAAAATGCTTTGATGACCTCGTAAAGGTAATAACTGTGTGTGTGTAGTGGTGAGGGTGTAGCATGTTCCATTTCTTTACCTAAAACTTAAAGTTATTACTCTATAAAGATGATTAAATTATTGCAGAATTGTTTACTCTTGACAACACACACTGGTATTGTTTGTTAAGCCAACGTTAATAACGTTAATAAGTAGGATCAAACTTTCTGTGCAAAAGGCCTGTAATAGATCCCATTTAATTAATTTTGTAGCTTACAAAAATTAGTATGGTAGATTTTGCACATGCTTTTTTGCTTAAAATTGTACCTCTGGCTTTCATTTTCAACTACTCTACTGGATAGACCCATCCAGTACACACTTAGAAATTAAAAGAATTCTCAATGTCCATTTTTGTAAGGTTCCTATTATATGTGGATGTCTGATCCTCCTCTTTCAATCAACTACAATAGATCACTCAGCACTTTATTTGTTTCACGTACTTTGTAAACTGTATTGTTAAGTAAAACATGCAAGGATACTATACAGTGTAAAAAGTTAGTTTTCTTCACCTTTGTTATGTTTTAAGTAATTTAAATCTGGAAAATCCTTGCTAAAAGCTTTGATTTTTACCTCTACCTGAGTGTAATTATTGTATGAGTAAAATAGGTACAGTGAAAACCCGGAACAAATACCCTACTGTAGGATCATGTTTTCTGTAGTCCCAAAGGTCAATTCTAAATACATGCAATTATAAATATTATTATTACATTGTAAAAAGTTATGAACAAAACCCAGGCATAAGCAAAACCCAAAAAGTTTTGTTTGACAAAAAACTTACAAAACAAAATTGCCTAATTCCACGGTAGACCATGCACTATTTTAATGTCAATTTGAAAAACTACTGTACTTTGTTCTGTTACATTCAATTGCAACTATTAATACCTAATCACATGATTTATCCTTTTGCCAACAGCTTTGTAAATTTGATTTATTTTCTGTTAGCTTAAGACCATCAGGTGTGCGGATTAACTTTAATGAGCCTGTTATGGATAATTGCCATTAAGTATTCTATAATAATTCAAAAGCTCGTCTAGAATTTTCAACAGTATACTTAGTAAAACTAAATGCTCAATTTCTAATGTTCTGCTACTCTAATGATAAACTACCTTTTGTATATTTATACGAAAGGTTTCAAGGGTATTACAGCGATCTTTTTTGCTAGTAGTAGGCCCTAGTTGTTTATTTACAATTTACAGTATTTGCCTGGTTGCATTTTAAAGGGTTATAAATTGCACTCTACAGTATAGCTTGCTACATGTACAGTATGGATATTTTTAGACTCAATGGATAAACAGAATGACAATTATTTGTGTCTGAACTACAGTGCTGTATCCAGCGATTATAGTACAAGTTAATAATTTGGAGTGTAACTTATGCTTCCTGCCCCAGGTTAGCGTAAGCTAGTGGAGCTACACCTCTCATACAGCTTAACAATGTTAACATTGTGTCAAACATCGACCAGTCAAATTTACGGAGGACTGGTGGTCATAGGAAAAGCCACTGACAGCAATTTTTGGTCATGATTATGCTACCCCTTATCTGAAAACCCTGGTTGTAGTTGCGCCAAAGATTAGCTTATGACTTGATTATGTTCCACATAGTCCGTGAATCTCAACACATTATATTCTGAATTACAGTCCATGGCTAACTACAGGCCCTACTGTAGTAGTGGGCCTAGCCTAACTGCTTGTACTGTGTAAACATCACAATTGTAGTATTTTACGATACCGCAAAGTGACATCATAAAAGTGACGTCACTTTGATAAGTAGTACATATTTCGCAAAGTGACGTCAGCAAGCTGAATTAGTAGGAATATTTTTAATCACGTGATGCTGTTTCAAACCAATCAGTGCAGTTTAAATGTTTGATGTAGAATATAATTTATTTTATTTTCAGAATCATTCCCTCCAAGACCAGGATAAAGGATCATTATGTAATAAATGTGGAGATAAGTGTCCGGGCTTTGCCCTTCATTACTGGAGGTAAGGAATCACAAACCTTAAGGTTCATTTCAGACAGAGCTAAAGTGCAGCTTTGCACTATATTATTATTTAGCATTTCTACAGTGAGAATCAGGGGTGGATCCAGGATTGTGTGAAACGGGAGGTGCACTGTTTTCGGCAGTTTATGCATGCCAATGGTGTAAAAAATTGACAGGCTAAAACCCATTATTTGCCTTTTTTCGACTCTTTACTGTTAAAATTGTACTGAAACTTGTCTGTATGTTATTTTTGGATGCAAAATTTTAGTGGGTTTCATATGGACTTTGGCAATATTAGACTTTAGAGGGGGGGGGGTGCGTGCCGGATGCGCTCACCCCCAACTCTGTCCCTTAGAATGTAGCGTACAGTAATGTATATCATTGTCCATGTTTATAATAGATGAATATGGTCATACAGTAACTTTAAAAATTAACAATTACTGTACAACTTGAAAACAGATGGACATTTTATAACTCTTGTAAAACTTCATCCATTGAAAGTTGTTATAGTTTAGACAATGTTACACTTTTAAACCACTAACCATAAAAACCACCAACTAAACCATACTTTCCTATCAAAACATATACTACACTTTCCAGTCAAAACATGAACAGTACTGTACATGAATTTCCTTTGTCACCATTTTCTTTGTAATCTGTGGTTACAATTTACATGATCATTCACATTAAGTTGATTCCTCTCCTTGACTTCTTCCTGAACTTGGTTTATAGTCATCTACCAGGGAATACTGTACTCACTATAAATACTTCAACATCTTTCCTCTTGTGCAATTAAGGATTTAAAATACAATACAGTATTATTATACAGTACTTTCAGTGTAATAAGTGTACAGTATGTGTGTGTTTTAAAGTTTCCTACATAAAAGGCAATAAACTACTGTCATGTTGATTTTTTAATTAATAAATTATTTACAAAATCTCAAAATTGCAATGGTTTAACTGTTTAAGTGCACTAATTCAAACATTTTTGTTTTTAATAGTTTTTTTTAGAGTTTATCACCACATACAATAATTGGTACAGTAGATGCTCTTTTCCATATTTTCATTATTATTTGTTATCAAAACCGTTAAAATTATTATTGATTGATTGTACTGTATCTCCATGATTTAAGTTTAGTGTTTGAATGTTAGAATAATGCAAATTTACAGTAAATTACAGTCACTCTGCTAATACTTCAGTTCAACAGCCAAATAGCATTGCAAAACGTGTTGACTGATTCTTTTTTTTATTAAAAAGTCTTAGTCTGTAGACGAATGTTTTTGACTTGCTTTTTCTGCCTGTGGCTTGACTCTGATGACAGCAAAAGGAATAGTTTACTTAGTATGGAAGCCATTCTTAGTGATTTCCTAGGTAAACAGTGTAGACAGGTGTTATACAAACTGGTAATGTATGATTTTTAGAAACCTTTAAAGGGATGCATCTTCATCTAATAAATACTAACAAAATAAAATAAAGTAAATTCAATATAAATACAGAGTTTTTCTCACTAATCATTATTTTTGTATTATTGTTTGGAAAGATTTTACTGAATAATAGTTGCGAATAGTATGGAATTGTTACAACTATATAAAACAAAATAACTTAAAAATATAAAATATTTGAAAATTAATCAATCCGCTAGCTAGTTTTACTATAATTTAATACAAAACAGCATCTGACTGTTTACCGAACATTAAGCTTACCTGACCCACCCAGCTAGTTTCAAGTTCCGCTTGCCAAGTAAAACTGACCATGTTAATTTTACTAGATGCAACAGTAAATGTACCTGGTTTTGCCTTTTCACTAGCCATAATCACACTGAGAGCATTTCCAAGACAATCAGTAACATTTTAAAGGTTAAATCTTAACATTGTTTACACTTTGATTATTTGGCATGGTAAAATAAACCATGTTCCAATAAAGGCCATTCTTTTGACTTTATAATCCGAATCACAACATTTTGTATTGGAATTTCCTGCTTGGGAAAAAAATCATAAACTAGCCAGGTCAGTTTTCCTGGGCAAGTGAAACTCGGTTACACCAGGGAGGTGTAAAAACTTTTCTTTACACCTTGCTGTTTAAAACTAATCGCACATCTTAGGTAAGATTCCTGTTACTTACAATATAAGTAAATATCCTGTGCTGTTCGCACTGGACTATGGTAAAATTAGCCTACATGTTAGTTATTTTTATCAAAAAAGTCCAGTGCGATTGTAGCTTAAGTAGGCAAATTTATAAATTTTACAAGTTTTACCATACAACAAAAACTAACCATACATAGTAACCCAATGTGTTAATGACAAAATTTATCCACTGGAATTTTTCCCATGGTTTTTGTTTCAGCTTTCGATATTTGGTAACAGAATACACTGAACAAAGAGACCGTTTTTCTTTTCCAAAGAAACCGGAACTCCAAAAAATCTAATGAAAAAGAGAATTTTTATTTGTATCAGTCTTTTGTTAAGAAGATTGTTACCTATTATACCTCCATGCCTAACATAATGTTTATTAAATACTTTCCTCATTGTAATAACATTGGAATGTACAGAGGTATAATAATGGTACAGAGGTATAAATATAATATGGTATAATAAACAGTGTCTTCCATGTATTATTGATCTCTCTTTTGTTTGAAGGGCGGTGTGTTTGACAAATTCTTACTAATTATCCAGTCATTTGATCTCATTATGGATGTTAAAGATTAGAAATTAGATTAATTGGAATTAAGAAAATGATGTTTTGAGAAGTATACTGTTCCAGGTTCGAATTTACCCACTGAACAAAAGTTGCTTTGAAAGAGACCTTTACTGCTCAGTCCACATGAAAACTTTGCTGTAGCGTAATGATGTTATTTAAAATAATAAAAACCAGTCTTGGCAACCTTTTGCTGTAAAATATTCTACAATGGAAGCTATTGTCACCAGCAGAATAAATAAGTAAAGTACTTGAATAATGTAAGCCGAAATAATGAAATGTCACCATGGCCAGGTGATGTATCCATTCAGAATCCAAAAGGTCCACTAATCAACTTCAAGTAAGAAAGTGTAATGCATATTCCAAGCAATGAGATACACGCCATCGTGACAAGATTAAATATTTTGACATGTGTCATCATCAGGAATGCATTCAGCTTGTTACAGTATTTCTTTATAATTAGGCCAAATAAAAAAACACCTAGGCCTATAAAGCGTCACCGCCCGTCTCTGAATTTCTATCCACCTCTGATTTTTTTTAAAGATAACTTGAGGTAAAAAAATGTACAGTATATTTTTGTAAGTTTAGGTTCTATGTTACCATGTTTCTTGATGAAAAATCCATATTTTAAAATACAGTCGTTGATCCATTTGTTAAAGATGATACAAATCTATGGCGATGACCATATAAAAATATAATGAAATAATTTAAAAATAAAAACCATTCTTTCTCCTCTAAAATGTATTCATGAGTTGATGCTTAACAAGTATATATTTATTTGGCCTTTACTGTTGCCAACTATTGAATAAGAAATTAATTTGAAGATTAATAATCAAAATCAATAAGTTGCTGATGGTGTAATTGTACATTAACAAGAGTGTCCTGAGGGAATTGTACAGTAATATTAAGATTTTCTAAATTTTAAAGCCAGGTAATAGTAAAAAGCAGGTGAAAGTTACAGTGTTTTACAATCATACTGACACGACAGTACTGTACAACAAATGTGGGGTCTTACCACAAAATGAGTCGCATTCTACAGTATAGTATGTGAGATGAATTTGAGATAATCACCAAAATAATCCCAAAGTCAAATTTTGGAGAAATTAAGTTTTCATCATGAGTACTTTAATTAATTATACTTACTTAATTTAATTAATTATACTGTACATATATTTCATTAATGTACTTTTTAACTTTTTTTTCAGTTTTTATATAGAAAAGTGTCCTTCATTTAGAAAATTTGAGATTTATACTGTTAATTAGTTTGCTTTATGGGTGATTTTCACAAAACTGTGTTTTCATATGTATTTAAATTTCAAATTCTTATATCTTTGGATCTACTTATCCAATGAATGTCATTTAAAGTGTAGATTACAGCTTATTTTGTGCTCTATTAGAAGCTACCAAAAGTTTTGGAGAGACCTGTACAGTACCATGAGACTCATTTTGTGTTGAGACCTCACAAATTTTTATTTTATGAAACATCATAAAAGACTATCCACTTGTTTTTAAAGAAGCATAATAAATTACCAAAAACTAGTAGATCTATTCCTGGCCATACCCAGGATTTTAAAAAGGAAGGTACAAATTATGGATAACAATATACCTGCCAAAATTTGAAATGTCGAAATCGGTATCCAATGTATGGCTGAGCGAACCCAGTGAGCAAAAAAAAAAAAAGGAGAAAACTATTTTTGCTCCATTTTGTTTTCATTCCACAGGTTTCATTCATCTTTGGGTTCATTTAGACACTTTTCTGGTTAAAAGGAAACTTAAAAATTTGAAGTGGATTCTACTGTAGTTTGTATAATTATATTTTATTTTTTTATAAGGGATAGTAAAGGGTAAAGCCGTAGGTGGTAAGAATGATTAAAATGCGCCAAAATCGGTAGGGTATACTGTAGGATAATAATGGCAAAGAGAGGTGCCATGCAAATTTTCAAATGTTCTAATGTAATGTTTACTGAGGGGATGGAACAGCCTGTGATGTGACCATTCTTACAAAACAATACATATTGAACTTTGCTCCTTCCTCAAGGCCCCACAAGTGCAACCTTGCTGTAGGCACAGTTAATGCCAAAAGGTGTTAATTGTGTATTATTAGGTTAAAGTAAACACTAATGTGTGATGCAAGGCAAACAATACTATTTACAAACATCAATCACAGTACTGTACTTTCATGTTTCAAGATCTCAAAAAGCAGTGATTATTGATAAAGCCTAAATTTTTTTTTCATTGCTGTGTCTATCACCTAATATCATTTGTTAAATTTTCAATGGAGGGACCTGTAGGTGGAATATTTTTTTAAAGAAACATTAATTAAACGGATCTGTTTTTAAAAGGTTTTAAAAATTAAAGTACTGCATTGGGTTCTTTTTATGTAACACATCCATTACAAGTGATTTAATTACAACAAGGAGTTATTAACTATAGAAGTCTAAATTGAAAATAAAATAACACCAATTTCTTTATTCTTATATAAGTGTGTTCTGTTGTCAATAAGGATATCAAGATATAATTGTGTGTGAAATCTTGTCTTTAAGATGGTACGATTTTGATGGTTAATCACCATTTTGAAAAAAAAAAGCCTTTTTAAGGGGAAAACAGAAAACCAGGGCCTTCATTTTTGTGGATTTAAGGAGGGTGGATGACCGTAAACAAAAAAGTTACTATACTATACAAAAAAATGGCCAATCTATGCAACAATCATTATGAGAAACGTTAAAAAATGTCTGGTGAACATACATAAACTCACAGTAAAGTGTACAGAAAATATTTTTGGTTAGAACAAGGTGTTTTATGCCTTGTATAAAACTATGAATTTTTTACAGCATAAAACAAGGTCAAATGTTGTTGGCAGTTAAAATACCTAAAAATCACAAGCATGGTGAACATAAAGGCAGAGAATTATTTATGATGCTAGTGTTTTCAAACAACATTGTACCTCAAGCAACAATACATGTTAATGGAAACTACAATTAACAATGTTGTTAAACATTGTCCTTCACCTTCACACATTAATTAGATAATCCTCAAACATAAGGAGAATATTAGCACAAGGTTACCTTGGCAAGTCTTTGTACTGTAGCAGTCGTGAACTTCAAGCTATTTTACACTTCATTTCATATTTTTATGGATTTTTGCCTTCGTTATGGCCTAAACTTTCTCTTGTGTATTTTAATCTTTCTATACTTTTTAAAGTTATTAAATATCATACTCTACCATAGGTCATAATATAGTCTCTAAGTCTAAAAGAAGTCATTCTTAACTTGAGACCTTTGTAATATCTTTTTTTTTTGTAAGAACACGAAGTTACTTAATTTAATAAAGTTGGTGTAATTGATTTGATTTTAATTTTGGCAATCTAATACTAGAGGACACTCTGAGTACATACTTCCACCCATAAAATTGAATCACTTCCGCATTTATTCATTTTGTTTGTAATATTTTAACTATTGTTTTTTATACGGACAAATAAAGAAGAATTAAAAAATTGAATTTAAACAAACAATTCCTTAAAGTTTACAATTTTACAAATTTCTCTACAATTAATATTGTGATCAGGATCTTGTTCACAAACAAACAGAGACAGACACACAAACAGGGGAGAATACTGTACCAAATTCATAACCTCTCCTCAAGGTTGTTGGAGGTGGTAAAAAGGTATCATTCCAGCATGCCGAATTCCAGATTATCGAATCCCAGTTTGCCGAATCCAAATAGCCGAAATCCAGTTTGCCGACCGCGTGTACAACATAGGCCTAGCTTCCCCCGTGACAGTCACAGCTAGGTTGGGAGACCTAGGGGCCTAGCCTAGTACCGTACGGTCGGCGATGTTAAGTCAGGAGTTTTAGGTCTAGACTTTACATACAAAGCATTTAAATTATAAAACATTACTACATAAAATAGATTTATTTTTAAAAAGTAAGTAAATAAAGTTTATAGCTGAGCGTCAAACTGTATTTTCTTGATAGAGCGTTTCTTTTTCAAACGGACTTTTCATCGTGTTTCGCAAAGCGAGGGAATTCCAGTTATGAAGCGTCAATAGTGCAAAACACATCGAAAATTGAAGAAACGG
>JAOTQE010135929.1:0-11885 GCA_025631205.1 Nesometra sesokonis
AAAATCAACGATGGCATCCACCCGTAGCATGTGTGGCAACCTCTATAAAATGCATTCCACGTGGTTGCCAGCTATTAATAAAAAATTTTTTGCCACACATTTTTTTGAGCACTTTTTAAAGCTTGGCAGGTCTACTATTACTGAACCAATACAATCTTTAAATGATAAAAAATATTTAAATATAAAATATACAATGCGGTGTCTAGAAATTTGAAGGGCCGTTTGTTTTGAGAAGGCCATGAAATGTGAGACTTCGGATACGCGTATACATAATTTTATAACTTTCGCCCTCTAGGACTCGGCCGAAAATCTCGTAAGCGGGCACCTCCAGTAAGCGAACACTTTTCACGGACACGAGGGTGTCCGCTTACGGGAGGTTCAACTGTAGTGCGATTTGTGATTTTGTGGTGCATTTGTCTCACAGTATTGGCTGAAGGTGGAGGGGGGTGTTGGTGGTGTGGGGGAGGTGGTCATTTCCAGTGAATGGGGGTGCTCGAGGCCCAAGTTTTCAAATTTCTATCCTAATTTTATTACTCTGTGCCCCTGAAAGTGGGAGAGGGGGGCTCGGCTACCCCGAGACCCACCTGAATTCGCCACTCATTCAATTAAAGCAAATTTTTGTAATGATGCTCTTGAACATATGTATCGAACGAAATGGATTAGGTTAAATCTGGCTATACTATCCTTCTTTATTATGTATGAAGAAAGTGGTAAAGGATAAATTCTTAATTCTTTTATCTAAATATCATGAATATTTAATTACTCTGCCCGGTAGCTTTACACGGCAAAACTATAGCCGATAAACAATCGCGAGCCACAAAACTATAGTGCAGTTATACTGATAATGTTACTGTTCATACAATGTGCTATATTAAGCACGATAATACATTTAGTGATATTCAATAGAAACACCAATTTAGTGTCTAGAAAAGAAGGTTTAGGTACCCTAGTACAAATATAATATAATAGAAATATATTCAATTATTTGTATACTAATTATTTATATGTTTACTTTAATTTATTTATTCATTCATTCATTCATTCATTTCTTTATGAATGAATTTGTTTCATTTACTTATCTGTACTATTTACCTATGTATTTTTTTTAAATTATTTGATTGATTAATTAATTAAACACAGTAGCAAATTAATAAATGAAACAAATAAATAAATACACAAAACAAATAAATCTATCAATAAAATTTATTTTATTTGTCTACTTATATTTTGTTTTCTTATTTATATTTTTACATATTTACCTATTTATCCATTTATACATTTTATTTCCTTATTAATTTATTTCTTTAATTACTTATTTATTTGCTATGTTTAATTATGTATTGGCTTAATTAATTCAAAATATTAACAATCTAATAAATACATCGAATAAATCAATACACAAAACAATTAAATCTATCAATAAAATATATTTTATTTGTATGCTTTTTTTATTTGTTGACTTTTGTATGTTTACTCATTTATTTACTTCATTGATTACATTCATTGATATATGTATATGCATTTATTTTATTATGAATTTAATTACCTATGAATATTTATTTATTTTATTCAAATATTTACTTAATCAATTTGGTTAATTAGTTAATTAATGAAACAAATTAATAAATAAAGCTAATCAATTACTAAATATTCAAAGCAAATAAATCTATCAATAAAACAAATAAAAACAAAATAAAACAAAATAACTAAATAAAAAAAATACATGAAACAAATAGGCATAGAGCATTATTTATGGACTATAATGTACTTTTTGCAAAACTGTACCACTCTCATCGCGAGTTAGAGATGAACGCTGGAGAATGCTAGGTCATGTACTTCGAAATGACGAAAATACCCCTGCAGCTCTTGCAATGACATATGCAGTACAAGCAATGTCAAATAAAAGAGGTAGAATTGGTAGACATCAGATAAGTTTAATTTCTATTTTACGAGAAGATCTTAGAGAAAAGAACATTAAATTAGGAACTTTAGACGATTTAATGGAATGAAGGTATATTGCAAAAGATCGTACTTTGTGGAAAAATATTTAAATTTAATTTTTATTACTTTTATAGGCCTAACGCTATGACGACTGAACAGGACTCTTTATCATTATCATTTTTGTTTCACTACATTAAGAAATGAATTTTAGTTTGTTATTGAGTCTAAAAAGCAGTAATAAATAATAATAAATAAATAATGTACCGAAAAATATACCACTGTCACTTTCTTTACTCAGTGGCATTTAAAGTTGGTATATACTTCAGTACTAATACTGCATTTACCACCTAATGAAAACCAGTCAACTAGTTAGGTTGAGATAGATAATTAGTTATTGACAATTAAAAGGAATTTAGGGTGAATGGTTTGGCTTGCACAAGGATGTTTTCCAAATGTGATACACACTTTCTGTGATTTCTATGCTGAAACATACCCGCACGCAATAACACAGAATCATCATTCTCTGTCTACAATTATTATCTGTAATTGCTGAGAACTGATAAACAGGCTGAGTACAACATCGTAAGTCCAAACAATGAGAAAAAAGTTAAAAACAAGAGCGACCGCTCACCAGGTCCGCGCTTCCACTGCAAATTCGGGTTATAAAAGCATTCTTGCATTATTAATTACTATAGACAATTTTAAATAAGTTGGGTGTTCATCCGAACAAAAATTTTAAAAAGCAAAAAAAAAAAAAAAACCAAAAAAAAAAACCAAACCAAAACACAAACGTAGTTGCGCCCCCTTATATTAGAAGCGCCAGGTCAAAAATTCACGATAGAAACCCAAAGTAGGCTAAAACAGGGTACCAGAGTACCAAAATGGGGAAATAACCTTTTTTTAACCAGGCCCACCCCGATTTAGAAAAGGGCAAGGCAATTTAATTGCTAAAAGACATTTTTGTCTATTTTATTCCATAACTGTCATCGTTTTGTCACATCACACATTGACGCTGTAAAATCTATTATTTTTTCAGAGTCAATTTGTGTTTGAGGGTACACTGTAAATAATTGCCTTGGAAAGTGCGCCCCCACCTTTGACGGATCCTGGATCCACCCCAATACGTTATTTAAAGGTACAGAAAAAGACCCGTACTTTAAAATAGGGTAGTGAGTTATGTCTTTTAAAAAAATATCTCGAAGTGACTTTTGTAAATAAAAATACTGATTGCCTAATCATGTAAAATACAATTATATGAAATAGATTAAACAAAAACTGGAAACATTATGAAATTATGTTAATTATGCAGAAGGTCACCGGGGTCGGTCCCGGTTGATTTCTTCTTTTTTGAGTTCCCTTTAATAGAAATCCTCATTTTTCTGAGCCTTAGTTTTTCTTATTTTGTTCTTAATTATAGAAATTTTAGCAACATTGTTCTTAAAACTGTGTTCTTATTCAAGAAAATGTAGCCTATTCCGCGTATTTATCCACATCAATTAATACCGTGTTGACAACTTTGATTAAATTGCTTTTAAGCACTTAAAAGTGTAGACCAGCATAAAAAAAAGTGTCATTCGAAAAACCAGGAAACAATTTTGACAGTACAATAATATATAGCCCATCTTTTCAAATTGTGATTACTAAACCATAAATGGACTTATGTCAAAGATCTTACAATGTAAAGATAGCGCGCTGGCCGATTTTTGCATGGAATTTCTGTAATGATGGTGTACGCCACCTACGTTCAATTCTACTCCTTATTTTGTAGGAGGCGCTATAAAATGTCTGTTTTATTCTCGTTTTTATAATAGTTATTTATTTAAAATAATTATTACTTGGATTTATTTTCCAAAGGGGTGATACTGAATTTTATATAGATATTAATATTATATCATTACTATTTAAATAAATACGTCCGTGTTATCAAATCAAATCATTTTTATTCGCAATATTTTCTACCTGCGCGTTCCTTACTCCTTATACCCCCATTCCACTGACCATCTGAGCGCAATCGGAATCCAATCTGACTGGAATTTTGCAGAAAATAGAGCGTTCCGATGAGTTCCGATGAAAAATCAACCGACATCCACTTTTTTTAGTTCCAATTTTCCAAAACATCCGATAGAGACCCAACACTGATCGGTGCAATCGGATTAAAGACTGATAACGGCCCAGTGTCTGTCCGCCATTTTTATCATTTTTTAATATTTAAATAAATACGTCTGTGTTATCAAATCAAATCATTTTTATTCGCAATGTTTTCTACCTGCGCGTTCCTTACTCCTTATTTTGTAGCGGGCGCAATTCTATCTTCACGTTGTAAGATCTTTGATTTTACTACTTTGCTATCGGGGCTATTATGTTTGTTCTAAATTTGACTAGGCTATGTCTGAAATAAATTTTGAAGAAGATCTTTGATTTTACTACTTTGCTATCGGGGCTATTATGTTTGTTCTAAATTTGACTAGGCTCAATTGAAACGCTGACATATCAAACAAGCTAAAATAGGTCAGCAGCATATCCACTGTAGCATCTTGCCATCAACTTGATATACCACGATTATGTGAAAAATTCTTTGGTTACATAAATATTGGCAGTTGTTAATTAAGTAGCTGAATTTTAATTTAACATGGTACAACCAATTTTATAAGCTTAAAACCGTGAAACTAACGTCTTTTCAACTCAACATGATTGAAGCTTCTTCAAAATATTAGAGACGTGTAAGCCTATTCTTGAAAAAAAGCATGACGCTGTTACCAAAAAGTGATGTTGTTTTAAACGCAGAATAAAATGATCAGTTGTTTGTATCAACCTTAATTACTTAATTTATTGATCATTTATTTTTTGATGGAGTGATTGATTGATTGATTGATTGATTGATCGATGGATTAATCTATTGATTAATTTATTAATATATCATCATCATAATCATCATCATCACCATCATCAACAACATCATCATCGTCATCGTCATGGTCATCGTCATCATCATCATTATCATCATCACCATCATCATCATCATCATCATCATCATCATCATTATCATCATCATCATCATCATCATCACCATCAGCATCATCATCATCATCATCATCATCATCATCGTCATCGTTATCGTCATCGTCACCGTCACACCGACACCGTCACCGTCATCGTCGTCGTCATCATCATCATCATCATCATTAAATCATCATTTTTTCGATGGTTCGACGCGTAATTTTAAGAAAACGTTAAAAAATGAAGATTGGATCTGAACAAAACTTGACAAAAGTTCTACATGTCCCCATGTGGGCCGAGGTATAATTTACAAAAGTTTAGAGATAATCTTGTGTGTGGTGTAGATAGTGACAATTTAAATGAAACACCCAGATATATAGCTAAAAAGTGATCGACAGAGCTGGACTTTTCGTAAAAATTCAAAGAACAAAACTTCACATTTTCTGCGACGATTCGGATTAGGGGGTGGATATTACCACAACTTAAAAAGTTCCGGCGATAACTTCATCGCCGTCACCTTCATCGTTCTCGTCACTTTCCTCGCCTTCGTGGTTGTCTAGTATTTTCGTAGTCGACATCATCATCATCATCATCATCATCATCATAATCAAACCTGGCCTCGATGTATTGCGATTAAGTCTTCCATTTTATATTTAAATTGCATTTTCCTGACCTAATTATTTTTTAATATTTGAAGTTTATACAAGAAATATTATTGTTACTATAGTTTTATATATCTCGGTATTACATTACAATATTTTATATTTTATATAAAATGTGGTCTCCAACCACACACATACTGTATTTATGCAATTCTTTTTATGTTAATGTTTTTTTAACTTTGTATGTGGATAATAAATAAATAAATCAAATCATCTTTATTTTAATTATAAGTATATCTACAGTGATTAAAAAATGTACAGTACAACTAAATCATAGACAGGGCATTTCGGATTGATTAATGTTTTTATCAAGGTCAAGATTGAAAGATAAGACGTAGAGAAAATGGAAGGGAATATTTATAAACAATAAGTTTTACAAGGAAGAATTAGAATGTTGAGGTGACGTAAGTTTTTTTTTTATTTCGTGTCACATCCAACAGTTTTACTCACCACTTACAGGATGAGATCTACGCCATGCTTTCTAAATCAAGTCTCATTATGAGGCTTGGGGAGTGGCGTTGTTAAGTCGTGGGAACCAACCTAGCGTTCAGCCAGGATTGAACCCAGGACCTCGGGATTGGAAGGCAAGCATGCTAACCACCAAGCTACAGCGCCACTTTCAGACAGTTACAGACGTTTTAGTCCGGTGATGATAAGTCAAAATTAGCGTGAGCCTAGAGGTAATCGCAACAGAATTTTTAAACATTATGTTTAACATTGTCCAAATGACATCATTTCCAAAATCAGATATATGGAAAGTGGTATATTACCATAAATTCAAGATGATCGCCAATAGCAATGTTTGAAGTTATATATCTCCTAAACGGTTTGGTTTAGACACTATAAATAAATTACCAGTAGAGAGGAATATAGTACCAAGGAACCAAAATAAACCTATTTTGAATTAAAAATTACATACTGTGACTATGTTTAAGACGAAAATATTGATATCATCATCTCTGTTTGTAAAACATGGCTGTGTGATGATAATTGTTCATTCATAACAGCTTGGAAACCAGATGGGTTTGAGTCGTTCTCATTCCCGCCTGAATTTAGACATGGTGGTGGTCTTGCTGCCATTTCCCCCTACCAAGACTTTTTTAATTAAAAATAAATCTTGCAATATTTTTTCAAAGATATCGAAAATGCTTAATGTATTTGTAAAAATATAGAGTGGAATACTTGGATGCAAATAATGCGTTTTACATGTAGTCCCCAATGCTTTCTTCTGTAATCTGTGCAACCTTTCCAAATTGTAAATTTGTAGATCCCTAAGATGTTATGTCGTAATTTAGGGGAGGGGTAAAGAAGCAGTGATTTGTAGATTGCTACAGGTAAATTGCTTCCCTTTTTGAAATAGTCGACCAATCAACATGGAGGAAGTCTTCTTATTCCATAGTGCTTAAAATAACGTAACTGATTCGTAGGGCCAATAGTCCGTAATTAAAGAATTTTTCATGACGTCACAACCTTGCAGTCCACATAGTCAAGGTACAAATGAGGCTAGTCATGGCAAAACCACCAAGTTGTCGCACAAGAAGTTATTGAGAAATAAGAAAATAAACAACAGGAAATATAAATAAATATGAAGGATTTCCTTGTATATTTTGTCCAATAACTTCAGTTATAGATGTCCGAGTTTGATAATTGACCCATCATTTTAAAGCTTATGAAATGTTTAACATGGCTACAACAAAAACTCAATTTTCAATTTTTCTACAACTTGGTGGTTTTCCGTGACATACCTCAAATGCAAAACCTTCTATTAGTGACAATTTCCAATAAACATAAAATAGTGGTTACATATAGTTTCCATAATAATTTAATTTAAAAAAAGGACTGTTTGTTTGGATCCACAATACCCATGACTCGGCCAATAGCAAACTGACACAAATTATGTTTAACAACAGAAGCAATTGTAGTAGCGTTATTTTGGAGTAGGCCTATGTCACAGTTTCCAAATATTTCTTGAAGATATCGCAAGGCACTCTGCGCGCAGGCTAAACGTTTTAACTTGAGACATTACATTTTAATGTAAGTATTATCACCAGTCAATAATATTAATGAATTGATTACCTTTCTAATTGCTGATTCTAACAATTTCATGTTCTTTTGTTTACTGTGATTAATAATTCTCAAACCACAGTATGTCAAATTATGTTAAATTTTATTTCACTCTTAATCAACCGCGGTGAATGTCCACTTAGATAATAAACTTATTATTTTCTACAATATTTAAAAATAATTTATATTATGTTTTAATTAAACAATACATAATATCCTCTTTTTTACACCCACATAAGTACTATAATAATATGGATAAATTTTATTCAGGAAAAACAGAATGGTTTCTTTTTGGCGAACTAGAAAATTTTATTTTCTGATTGTTACTGCCATTGTTCTGTTTGTATTACCTAAAACTTCCTAAATACAATTTCCTTACATTTCTGAATATTTGGTTTAATAATGTAAGTTTCTTTTTTTACATTTATCAATACTTTCCAAAAACATGTCCTTCAAATTAATTAGCAAAGTAATTTTGTTTTGGTGTTTTAAAACGATATTTCGTTGAGGCGATCAAGAAAAATTGTTAATGTCATTTTGTTTTTATATAATTTGAACGTATTACTTATCGTATGTTGTAAGAATTTTAAACATTGTTTCTTTAATATATCTGTATTTTTTAAGGTTTTTTCTTACGTTTGATTGGATTTATTTGATGTGATACATTAGCCCAAATATTTCCAAGGGTCCTTCTTGTAATTTGGTAGTACATTAGGATACAGTCTTATACTTTATCCAAATATTGAAACTTTTCTTTAATGTCCATAAACCATAAATTATTTCAAAAACGGAACCAACAATTCGCGCGCTATGTCTTACTACCCTCATTGTCAAAAAATGTGGATTTGAGACAATGATCTCGGTGGTTCTGCGTGATGAAAATGCGGCTACTATCAGTTTAGACGACTGAGTTAAATGACACTCTCCGGTATTAATTCATATTTACGTTACTTCAATAGTTCTACTGATTAAAAATGCATGCTCCAAGTATTGGCATACACGAAGTCGTATTGGCTCCGACGTTTAAATTTGAATTCCGAAAATTTAACTGATTAAATAACATGCATACTTGAAGTATTGACATACGGTACACAAATTAGTGTTGGTTTCAATATTTGAATTTGACATTAAGTACCTATATCGTCAACCATGATGATGATATAACTAATGTAGAAATATTGAATCACAACAAGATGACATGTATAAAGTATTCCGAGTTTGCATTAACATGTTTAATTTAGAGTATCGGGACAACTACCCTCGGACGACTACACCCCGGACAATTACCCCCTGGACATTTATCCCCTAGGTCGACTACCCTCTCGGGAAAACTATCCCCAGGACACCTACCCCTTGGACAACTACACCCTAGGACGATTATCTTCTAGGACAACTACCCCTGGGCAATTACACCTAGGACGACTACCCCACCCCACCAGCAACTAGAGGGTAGTTGTCCTAGGGGTAGTTGTCCAGGGGGTAGTTTTCCTAGGGGTAGTTGTCCTAGGAGGGTGGTTGTCCAAAGAGGTAGTTGTCCAGGGGGTGGCTGTCCTAGGGGGGTACTTTTCCTGGGGGGGGGGGGGTAATTGTCCGGGGGGTGATAGTTCTGGCGGTAGTTTTCCTAGTTTCTTAATTTAGTCTTTAAATTAGATTATAAGATTTGGGAACGTACCGTAAAGTTTCGATACTTTTATCAATATTATTGCATGTGTTATGTTGTTAACATTATTAACATTATTAATTGTCTTATAGTACCGTATTTCAATATACACAACTTACTAATCAACATGGACTTAACAATTTCTGGTGGTTTCATGATTGTTTTTGGGTTGTTTATAATTCATACAAGTAAGATTCGATTTTTTTAATATTAGTGAGGTTTCGCAAATTTTTTGAAATACGAATACGAAAACGGATACGTCATAAATTCTTGTAACATTTGAATAGAACACCTTAAATATCTGTCACAGTTGGTCAGTATTTTAAGACGCTCATCAAAAGTTCATAGGTAGAACATTTGATATATTTTTGAACACATTTTGGAACTTTAAAAAAATGGAGTGTGACGTATCCGTTTCCGTTTTCGTATTTCGTAAATTTGCGAAACCTCATTAATGAAAATATAAAAAACGAAATAAGGTACTTCCATCGGAACTGGAGGTCTAAAACACTTTGTTTTGCTCATATCCGACATATCCAAAATCTTGAACATCAGGTGGTGATTTTTTTATTACCTTACTTCAATATTTCGCTAAATATACGAAATTATCCAGAAAGCGGGAGGAAAATATAATAATAATAATAATAACGTATTTATACAAGATGTACCACACAATCAGATAATAATGATTGGTTTTCATTGTGGTCCTGTTTAACTTAAAACTACGATAAAAAACAAAATATTTACAGAAGAATAAAATTCATTCATTCATATCTGGTTTATTCACAATAAAATGGCATTGCAGAATAAACTGAATTGCGCCAAATTTACATTGAAAAGTACACAGTAAAAAAGTTAAAAAGTTATACAATACAACATTAAAATACTAATTAAAAAGCAAATAACATGATGAAAACATTAAAAGCGGTACTAAACAACAAATAAGCATACAACGGAAAGGGTCAGGTGATGTTAGGTGGTTATTGCAAGGGTTTTGATTATACTAGGTGCAGGTGGTTTTCTAAAACGCTCAGTTCTAAAATTTTACTGAGTGAGTTTATCAATTGAGCGAAGAGATCTTCCTGTACTAATTTCCTATTCGGTTTAAAAAGATGAGGTAAGTTTATTAAAACATTTTTACCGAATTTAACTAATAAGAGCTCACGGCGTTGTTCAAGACTTACTAGTCCAAGATGTCTAAGGCAATTTCATAAGACGAATAAAGTTGACCCATGATAATTCTACATGCACGTTTTTGGATCGATTCAATCTCTTTGATTTGAAGGGAATTTAGAGATGAGTGCAAAACTGGGGACGCGTATTCCAGTATTGAGCGAACATAAAGTATATAGACATTCACAAGTTTAGGAATCGGAAATCCAATTTTTTAAGGTGACAAAGCATAAATAAAGCACAGGAATCTTTAGTACTCATTGATATGAGCAGTCCATTTAAGGTAATTTTGTAAAATAACGCCTAGTAATTTGATTTCATTAAAAGTATCTAAAACATTATTATCTATTAGAACCGGTTCGAAAATCTGTTCTTCTTTACTAAAACAAAAATTCATCATGTTACATTATGAAGAAAGACAATTGATTTTTGAAGGAGTTCATTGACGGCGAAATATTTATTTCTTGGTATGTTGTTCCATATTTTTTGCACTAGCAACTTAAAACAAATATTGTTACAACTGCTAATGTAGAAAAAACAGCTAAAGTGAGAAACAAGCAACGGGTAAAAAAAAAAGTACGATATAATTGAATGAATCATGAATGAAACAAAAGTAATGTTACCGGCGCATTTCACAGTGGCTCCTAAACACTGTGTTAAATTATTTAAATGAATAGGGGAAGACGGGACAGGTTGCATCACTTAAAAATCATACTATAATATTACAACACCATTGATTGAAACATGTGTGGAACTAACGTAATGCTACCTGCATATTCGCCTGTGGTGCGTTAACGCCGTGTTAACACTTTTTATGAAAAACAATTTGAAATTAAAATCAAGTCTCTACGATCAATGGTTACCAAGATATAGAGGATACGGTGTTATTAGCGGCCATTTTGAAAAACGCCCTCTAACAGGAATTGTCCAACAGTTACGCGCCGGCAAAAACTGGATTTTGGGACCATGCGACCTCATAATTCAGAAAATAAAGAGAAATTTATATGTACTTGATGTCAGGGTCACCTGGAATATCATGTTTGGCCGCCGGACACATTGGTTGAACTACAGTAATGTTCCCCAATAGCACGGATACGCTGTGTTAACATTATATAAATGACATGGGAAAGACGGGGCAGGTTGCATGACTAAAAGTAAAATTGTAATATTACAATACTATTCATTGAAAGTTGGGCGGAATTAAAGTAAAAGTAATGTTACCTGCATATAACTGTTTATATTGCTTATATAAGACCAGTTTTAGAGTATTCTGCCCCTGTTTGGCATGGTGCACTCACTAAAGCTATGTCCGAGGCTATTGAAAAAGTACAAAAAAGAGCTTTCCGTATCATTTTAGGTTCCAACTATGTTAGCTATGATCATGCTTT
>JAOTQE010135940.1:0-11884 GCA_025631205.1 Nesometra sesokonis
TTAGATAGTCTCTCTTCATATAGGCGTCTATGAATGGATGTCTTGTTCGAGGCAAGAAATCCTGTTTTCCACACCCATTAGCTTTTGGTTCTTTGTAGCCAATTGGGAAGCGAATTTCAAAGCTGATGAATTGTTTTTCTGTAATCGTGCGAACACACGATAAGAGCTAGCCTAGGTCTAACCCCCTGTTAAAATTCTGCATTTCACACAGTTGACTACCTATTGTTGAATATAAAGAATTACTAGGTAACATAGAAATCCACAAGAGTTGCTGTTAATGTTTTTTTCACAAATATGATAGAAGGACATGGATCTTAATCTTAAAGACATAGGCTAGCTATGCCTAGCCTAGGATAGGCCTTGGTTGCCACCAACAGGCCTAGGCTAAGCCCTGACAAATCAGTACTTCCAAGTAAGCCCTATTGAATAATAATTTCAATATTGAATGCCCGTTTTTGGGGATAGCGAAAAATATTGTACTCGCTGTGGCAAAATATTGAACTCATCTTCGACTCTTCAATATTCTGCCACAGCTCAAACAATATTTGTCGGTATCCCCCTCAAATGCATTTAATATTAAATATTCAATATTTGTCGGTATCCCCCTTTAAAGGCATTCAATATTTATAAATATTTTGTCCAAGCGTGTACAACATTTTTTTATATCCTGAAAATATAATTATTTTTTAAATAGTTACTTGCATTTTCAGATTTATCAGGGCTAGGCTGATGCTGACTTTAATACTAAGCCTATCTTACATTTTTTAAATTAAATTGATGTACTTCTCTCACAGATTTTAACAAAAAACATTAACAATTCTTGTAGCTTCTTGTAGTATAAAGTGGATACCTTTATTAGTAATTCTTCGTAATTAACCATAGTCAATTATGCCAAAGAAAAATTTATAATTGGTGGCAATAGGCTAGTGTAGTTTTGCATTCAGCCATATGCAGTCACAATTTCATCTTGTCACGTAGGAGCAATCAGTGACAGCGGTTTGGAGTAGGATAATAATCATGCATGGTTCAACACTACAAAATATTGAACCAGTTAAAACAGCATATTTTAATAGTAATTATATAATATTGAATGCCTCTGAGGGGGATAACGAAAAATATTGCTCGAGCTGTTGTGGCAAAATATTGAACGAGTTCAATATTTGGCCACAGCAAGTACAATATTTTTTAGTATCCCCAAAAATAGGCATTCAATATTATAAATATTATTCAATAAAGCTACTTGTAAGTGGCTATTGACTGGCTAGCAGGGCATGGTTGAAACTATTGACTGGCTTGCAGGCCATGGTTGAAACTATTGACTGGACACTAGGGCATGATTTAAATTATTGACTGGGTATCAGGGCATGGTTGATACTGTTGACTGGCTAGCAGGGCATAGATGAAACTATTGACTGGCTAGCAGGGCGTGGTTAAAACTATTGACTGGTCAGAAGGGCTTGGTTGAAACTATTGGCTGACAGTTAACCTATCAGATAGCTGGAATCTAAGCATATTCTATATAAAAAATGCTACACACCTTCAGAAAGAGTAAGAATAACAATAAGATACTGAATTGTAATCTGTATATAAACTTTTATACTTTCATAAAAAGATAATTTGCCTGATAATTGTACTTCACTTTGATTATGACTCACTTGTATACATTTTTGCATAATATAATTAGTGAAATACCACGGCTTTCTTTACCATTGTTTGTATAAAGTCAATATACAGAACTTGATGAAATATTTCACACAACCCGATTGGTCAATAAATGTATACTCCGGCAATTTTCCACAGTCAGATAATTATTCAGTTGAAGCAATGTTTCTAAGGAATAACTAGGCTGGCTGTCATAGTCTAGGCCCAAATATGCCTAAACCAGACAAACCTGAATTTAATATTTGCCACAGCATGTACAATATTTTCTGATATCCATGGAAAAAGGCATACTAACATATATGTGAGGTCTCACCACAAAATGAGTCTCATGGTAGGAAAATTCATAATTGAGTTGGTGTCTAATTGTGGGGTCTCACCACAAAATAACTCTCATGGTAGGAAAATCCATAATTGAGTTACTGGTACATTTTAATAGAGCTGTAATCTACATTTTAAATGACAGTCATTAGATAAGTAGATTCAAAGATGTGCGCATTAAAAATTATCAAGTATGGAAATATGGTTTTGAAAATCGCAAATAAAGCAATCTAAAAATAAACAATTAAAAGACTATAAATCTCAGAATATCTGCATAAAGGACACTTTCTTGCATGAAAATCGACCTAAAAAGTATATATATCATAATGATGTACGAGTACCATAGTACTCATAATTGGTTAAAACTAAATTTCTCAGACCAATTTTGTTGATTATCTCAATTTGATCCTCACCTACGATGCGACTCATTTTGTTTTGATGCCTCACATTATGAGTCACTTTACACTTCACATTTTGGTGATTATCTGAATTTGATCTCACCTACGATGCGACTACTTTTGCGGAGAGACCTCACATATGGTGGTCTATTTAAGTGATTGCATATATCAATAGAAAAATGTCACTTAATTTCATATAGCAAACCATGGAGTAACATTAATTCACGAGAATCAGTAGTTAAAAAAAAACTTTAAAAAGGGCATGTTAATCTACTTTGAACTTTTACGGTTAGTGTATAATTGACTAAACACTTTTATATATGCCATGTGATTGTATATAAATTACCAGATTAATAAAGTCGGTAAACCCAGAGGGCGTCTTCTTGTCATGCCAATGATATATTTGTCTGATTTTTCAAATGTCTGGCCCTCTATGGCTGCCAACCTATCACACACGAAATACAAAACATAAAACTGTCTAGGTATTTAGAAATACTTTCGCCAAAAGCCGAATTTGAACTTTTAGACTCAATTTTGTTTTGGGTTCACACGGAATTTAGGTAATTAGTTCAGGCCCTCGATTTATTTCCTGTGTTGCATTCAACATAGATTTAAAGCGCTCGATGTAGTGAAAGCTCTAAGCATTGTACAAACTATGAAGCATGCTAGTTTTTGTCTGTTTATCTTATTCTATATAATGTGTATTGATGAGGTGATCAGTTATATTCGACAGGTATTCTTCAAGTACGGTTTATTCAGCAGCTAGGTTTTCTATCCTTAAAGACTTAGCTTTATATGCGTTTCATTATTCACACATTACCTTGTAAAAGCTGTAAAATTTAAGATAAATATTTTGTGTAAAATTTGCAAAAGACGTAAATAAAGCCGTGAACTCACTGTGTCATGTGACGGTCGCACGACTAAACCGTCGTTCCTTGTGTGTGTGGTTTCTAGGCGTCGGCCGAGGTTTTTTTGTGATTTCCTGTTAAAAGCGACGGTTTAGTCGTACGACCGTCGCACGACACAGTGAGTGCCCACGTAAGGCCCAACAAATCTGTGATTTCCAAGTACGTTTTTTAAACTGGTTGATTGGTTGCTATTTTCCTTAGTAGGCCACCTTCATAGTATTTTCTGCATTTTAATTTTTTTCATATCTATCGTCTATTTATTAGGAAAAGTACTTTATTTTTTACAATTTTTGGGTTAATATTCAGTAAAATTCGGTAGGGCGAGTTGATTGTGATTTTGCGTCGGTCGTGATTGGTAACACAAGGATGTTTTTAGGCCTGATATTGATTTAGAATGTATATAGCGCAGATTTAGTAAACAAAAAATAAAATGCGCTTACACGACTGAAAATTATTTGTTTTTTATGCGTTTTGAGATTAGATTTGAAAATACATTTGTAGAATTCAGGAGGTAAGTTGGTAAAGAATTCTAAAACATAGTTGCTGCAAAGAAAAAAGATCTGTTGATGTTGTTCAAGGCACAGAAAGAAGGTTTTTAGAGACAGTATATCTATGCATTTTCAGCCTATAAAATCAGGCGCAGCATTACTGGAATGTCACTTTTCTGATCCACTGGTTTGGTGAATTTCAGTTCAGCGTGCCTTAGCCCTAAAGAGAGCCGTTGGAATTTCTCTGAAAAGCCAATCTCATATTCGCCATACCATTTGTCCAACATCTGGTGTTTATCCACTCAGACCGTCTCCTCCATCTCCTTCCTTTTCCACATATCTCTCTCTCAATAGTCGCCAGGCTAGGCTGTCACCTCTCCTTTCCAATGTTCATATTTACTCATTTTTCTCTTCTTCACCATTTCCATAAGTCCTCTTTCTTTCTGGTACTCCAGTTATTTCTCTGATCCATTCATTTGTCTTCCGGTCTCTCCAGCTAACTCTCAGAACTCTTCTCGAAAGCCACATCTCAAAAGCTTCTCTCATTCTTTCCTATTTCTTCCTCATTGTCCAAATTTCACAACCATATAGAGCAACACTTCAAATCAACGCCTTTGTCAGCCCAACCTTCAGACTTGGACTTAGGTCTATGGCCTTCCTTAGCTCCACCAGATCTGATGTGGTTCATCTTGCTATTCTTATCCTAACCTTGATCTCTGTCACTGACTCCCTCTCGTGTGAAATAAGAAAGAACCAAGAAACTTAAATTTGGAAACACAATCTCAACAACTCTTATCCTGATGTTTCCTTCACACCATGTACATTCATGCTCTCTGTCTTTGCACTGTTGATCATCCTTTAATCACCTACAGCATTGTGAATGCCCTACTTTTCATATTTTCATTGTATGTCTTTGTTGTGTATACTTTTTCTTTTGAGAATCGATTATTCTATTAAAAAAAAGCTACCATATCCTATATCAGATCATACCATATGAGGAGCTGCAAAATTGTGGAATGGATTGTGTTGTTTTGATAGGTGTTTGTTCTAATGTCTGGAGGTATGTTAAGCGCTTGGAGGCCTTGGTAGTAATATAAATGTCACATTATTATTATATTATTATTATTATTATTATTATTATTATTGTTATTGTTATTATTATTGTTATTGTTGTTGTTATTGTTGCTATTGTTGTTATTGTTATTGTTGTTGTTATTATTATTATTATCATTATTATTATTGTTATTGTTAAAAAGCTGCTGTAAAATTACCATACTCAACCCCAGAAGAGTCTTTTTATTCACTGGTGTAGTCTCAATAGATTAAGACTCCGAGATAGGTGTGAGGGTTCAGGGGCGAATCTGGGATCCAGATGGGGTAGGAGGGCGTGTGGATGAGCCAAGCAGCATGCACCAGATTTGGTTTCATAAAAAGATTGCACTAATGTGCCCATATTTGTATATTGGTGTCATTGCATAGCGGCCTTGAGTATTTATTGGTTATTTTCTTTATTCAAAACCAAGAATATAAAATATATTTGGGAGTTAATTTAGGAGATTAAGCATCCCCTCCTTAACTCCAGCCTGTGATTTGTAAAAAGCAGACATTGGTAGATAGAAAGAAAAAGCGATACGATAACCTGATAAGTAATTCATTTTTGTCAATTGATTTGTTTATTCGTTGCTTTTAATAAAAAAAAGAATACATATGAGGTAAATGAGAATCGCCTAAAACCAACTGTTCAATCAACAGGGTTGATTGAAGAATTGATTTCACGAAAGTAAACGATGTTACTTTGAGGTATATTTAGACGGTGAAATATGGAAGTAGTTTTGCACGATTTGAATCGGTAACTCATGCATTCATGTTCCAGTGTACAAACATTGGTTCATTTATCAACATTTATCTAAATGTGAATCGTACATTTATCAAACGTTACGAGTATACTGTCAACGAGAATCAAAAAGCAACGATCGAAGCCACTATTATCAACGTCATAGTTTAGAGCTCCAAGCGATACAACAAGAACCTTAAAGTATTATGTGAATATGGTATTTGAATTTAACCAGTTTTGTAGCTGTCTAGACGTTAAAACATTTATTTTTTTTTAATTTTTAAGGCATAGAGTCTTGTTATTCAAGATTCTATCCATGATAAAATACAGAGAAATTGAAACATGAATGTTGCTATGCCAGTTTAACTTGTGGTCTGTTATTGTACCAAGGATAAAGTTCCCGTTTTTATGACATATATTTGAGAAAACAACAAATAAATCTATGTGTTTACAACATGTATACACCCATCAATGAGAATTTGTTCTTAATGTTTTGGATAATATTAATAATGCATAGATTATCACACATTAGTCAGGCCGGATCTATTATTCTAAATTAGTGGGGCTACAGTGGTAAGCCATGTGATTTTAACAAGCAAAAAAGTAATTTGTACTAATAAGTGCCCCGATTGTAAGTTGTGGTGCCCATGTTTAATTGTCTTAATAGGTAGGTTTTTGCAACCTAACTCAATACGATAACAAAAACTGAAACAGTTCCTGTAACGTGTTGGAGTTCAGTATCGGTTTGTCACAGTATTTTACGACGATCATACATTTATCAAACCTTACGAGTTATACTGTCGACAAGATATCTAAAACAACGACTGAAGCCAATGTTAGCTACGTCATAGAATAGAGCTCCAAGCAACATAACTTGAACCTAAACGTATTATGTAGAGATGGTAAAGTATTTGAATTAACAAGACCTGTAACTGTCTAGACGTTACATAACATTTATTATACTTTTTCGCAGTTTTCAAGGCAATGAAAATTCTTTTTTTTTTCTAACATTATTGGCGAAAATATAATTTACTCTGATTTTGACAATAAATAAAGCACGTGTATATTTGTTTACAGCAGGCCTATATATATATATACATACATACATACCAATGAGATTTGATATTAACGTTTGGTATTAATAATATCAAAAATTGATAGATTTTAATAACATATATTGTAATTATTGTAATAAGTGATTCTGAGTTAGTGGGGTCACAAGGATAGCTTTTATCATCTTTGGATTTAGGGTGGGTATGGTGGCGCTCTTCCCTCCCCCCCCCCCACAAATTTCGACCACGTTTCGAACCCTGGCTTATTTTCTCGCTTTTCAAGAGAAGACATTTCTCTAATTCAGATATAGGCTGTGTGCTTATTACTTCAAGCGAAACCATCTTTTGAAATTGGTGTCCAAGTCTTTATGTTGTGTCAACCGTGTCTTAATCGACCGCATTACCCTCGGCAAACCGTCATATATAACTTGAGAACAATTTGTCCATACGGCACATGGTAACTGCGAGCTGTTTCGATGTTCATCTGTTGACCAACTGACATATTGGTCAGCTAAAAGTGCTCCCACATTCGACGTACCCAACAATGGTATTTTGTTGACAAAGTCGCTAATGTCCCAAACGGCGCCTCGTACGTACCCAACGGCCTCCCATTTAGTTCTGCCAGGTATAATTTTAAAACGCACAGTAATTTGTACTAATAAATAAATAAATAAACAATTTGCATTTATAAAGCGCTCTAATAATCTATTTGAACAAGTGAGTTTTAAGAAGAGACTTAAATTGCACCAAGGACTTAGACTGACGGATGTGAAATGCAAGCTGATTCCAGATCAATGGTGCATGTGCAAAAAAACCTTTTGGATCTGATTTAAGTTGAGTCTTTGGAATGAATAGCATAAGAAAGTCCATTTCGGAACGAAGTCCTAGACTTAACGGAACATGAAGTGAGATAATATTCTGTAGATAAGTAGGAGCAGTGCCATGAATACATTTATATATTAAGATTGACATTTTGTAAATGATACGTTGTTGTACTTAAAGCAAGTGAAGTTTTGTAAAGAGAGGAGAGACATGGTCATATTTTCGCAGGTTATACACAAGCTTAGCAGCTCTGTTTTGTAGAAGCTGAAGACGTTTGATTTCTTTGTTAAATGAGCCAAAAAGTAGTGAATTACAATAATCCTTAAGTTTTAATGTCCATATTTAGTTGTTAAATGAAGGTTTTGCCACTAAATACGATAACCGAAACATGTAACCATTGAATTGAATACCGTTAAATCATCTATCAGAGTTTACCAGTATTTTACGGCGATCATCAACTATTTTAGGCAAACAAATGGTATACATTTTGAACACATTTTTCAAATTATAGTTATCGTGTTTAGTCATTTTTACCTCCCAATTGTATTAAAAGACGCTCAATTAAAGCGTCGAAATACCGTATGTTTTTGCCCGTATGGGGAAGCTTAATGTGTGACTCCCCCAATCTATATACGGTCCTGGTAATAAGAGTGTGATCTTAATGTGTTGTAATATATATTGATTTTTAACACAACATAGATAATGGATGGGGCGCTCACTACCACTTCATCAAACATGATGTTCGTATCATAACTCATCAAAACTATAATTTAATTCGTTGATAACCGTCATAAAAATAATCCTCCACCCACAATACGAAGACCACCTTCAGTTTAGAACATTTACGTCTAGGTTGGAATTAATTAAACTCATAATCTAAAAAGCAATATTGCCGTCTGGTATAAAATCAGAACAGCAAGCTGCGACTCAACCTATTAATAATTGCGCTTCCGCTCAACGTGTGTTGTATAGAGTCGGCCAACGCGTGCGATTATCTTTGTAATTAATGTCAACAGTGGTTGGTTATATGTTGTCTAGGTGGGCTAGAAATAAAGTCAGACTTTTCAAATATGATGGTAATTTAATAAAAATAGGTAAATAGTACATAGTAGTAAGGCTCTTTGTAATGAAAATGCGATTTTATGTAAAAGAATCGAATATCTAACGCAATTGCTGCATTTAAATAGGATAAATGTTATGGCAACATGTAATCATTTGCTAACGTAAAACAACATATTTAAATTACAAATAGCTGTAACCTTGAAACAAAATGCTCTAAAGTTAACTTTATAAAGAATATGAAGTTACATTACTATTATTTCCAGATGCGTCCAAGCATCTCTATACTTCAGTCGGTGGGTCGGTCGGTCCCATTGCGTTTACTTTTCAGTTTATTCATGTAGAATTCGTTTGAAATTTAGCAGGAAGTTTCTTTGTCAGTTATATTTTCTTTCTTCTTCTTTTTTCTTTCCCGCCCTCAATTCCTCCCTTCCTCCCCTCCCCCTGTCTTCCGCTCTCCATCTCTTCATGTCTTCTCCGTATGTACAAGTATTATATATATTTAAATACATACTATAGTGAATGTAATTAGATAATTGGAGCTGGAAAATAGCACATAACGCTAATCATTCCACTCCCACAACACTTTACATTGAACAAAACGTGAAATGCGATATTAGTGAGGTTTCGCAAACTTACGAAATACGAAAACGGATATGTCACACTCCAATTTTTTAAAGTTCCTAAATGTGTTAAAAAATATATCAAATTTTCTACCTATAAATTGTTGATGATCGTCGTAAAATACTGACCAAATGTGACAGATATTTAAGGTGTTCTATTCAAATATTACAAGAATTTATGACGTATCCGTTTTCGTATTCGTATTTCGTAAAGCTGCGAAACCTCACTAATATCAAAGTAATGGAACCAAATTATACAAAATTATTTAGGCATGCAGTAATATTCAGTAAAGGAAATTTTAAATAAAAGTTCTAGATAAATTGATTCTAATCGGAAGAAGTAGCTCATTTCAAATAGCAGAGCCTATATATTAGAAGGAGGTTTTCCCAAAATTAGTTTTGACTTTTGGTAAAGGCAAATGTGGCAGTGCCAATCCAAGATGGCATAAGTTCCAAAGCTAGTTTTCCACAATATTCAGACTTGATGTTAATGTCAATTCCATCAAATGTTATTTTCTTTAAATAATATAGAGTTTCAACTTTGATAAAGCATTAACAGTTTTCAGATATATAATCAAAGTTATTCAAAAATGCAATTTAAAAATGGTCCTGGTCAGTCAATGTATACTGATAAACAATTTTTAAATGCAGTTTTCTCAAAATTTACGCTTCAAACATTTTTTTTTAGTTTCATAATCTACAAATAGACCTAACTAAATTTTCAATTTATCGACTTATATACCTCCTTTGGTTGGTTCTGCCACAAATTACATTGTTGCTTTATTCTGGTAAAATGATCATGTTGTAAAGATCAGTCGGTTGGTCCGTTGGTCTCTTAAGCTCAATCCAGACTATCAAATTTATTTGACAAAAAAAATTGATGATTACCCATATATGGTAATGATACTTCTATGTATGGTCATGGTATGACATCACCAGACCATATATAGGTAAATCAAAGTTTGTTTTTTTTATTAAGCTTAAGTTGGGAAAAGAACGGATCTTATTATTATCTCCGTCATGTTTAATTCAGAGAAGACTCCAGTTGTTTTAATATCCATTCCTTTCCAAAATTGTAAAAAAAATGTTCCTAGTTCTCGTTAGCATCCGTTATAAGTGAACATTTTCAAACCACGGAAGAAAAGTATTTTTTGCTGATACCTTCATAAATTAGTATGAATCAATTGATGAAATAGATACCAGCGGGGGATTATGATTGCTGAAGATATCTGGGTTTAACCTACCTTAAGTTAAAGAAACCAATTACTCTATATCTTGGATTTTAGCCTTAGGGTGGGTTAAAAAGACAAAACTATAGTGCATACGGTACTTCAAGAAATTAATAAATACCTACCTATACTTTTTGTAGAAATAGGAATATCAAATGATATTTAATTTCTTTGAATCGAAGGCAAACTTTGTCCCAAACCTGAGATTTTGCATTTACAATAGGCTGAAAATGAAGTAAATAAAAAAGAAGACGCGACAACAATATGTCTGTCTGTAGAATAAATAATCCCAACATAATTACTTTAAACTGGAGAAAACAATTACGCCAAATTTGAAATTATAAAATTTGGATGGGTTGAAAATACAAAATGTCACTGCATATGGTACTTCAAAAAATAAACTAATAATCAGGCCTAGACATATCTGTTGAAATAATGAATAAAAAAGATGTGTTTTTTAGTTTCTTGTGTGGAAGAAACAGTTTACACAATCTTGGATTCTAGGTTTAGAATGGGTTGAAAATACAAGCGCATAGTATATATTGCGCAAGGAAATTAATACAAACAAATCCTATACTTATCTGTTAAAATTTAAAAAAAAACCGAAATAATGAGTTTTAGTTTCTTTAAGGTGAAGGAAATATTTACCCTTGGTTTTTACATTTAGAGTGGGTTAAACATACAGTATGTATGGTACATATGGTACTTCAAAAATACAGAACCAAAACCCTAGATCTATTTGTAGATATGATAAAAACACAAGTATGTTATTTAATTGCTTTAAGTTGAAGAAAATAATTACCTTAAATCTTTAGAATAGGTTGAAAATAATTTTAATGAAATAAAAGATACGCTCTGCAATGTCTAAAAGTAGGCTTACAAATACAAACTGAATTATGTTACCTAATTTCTTTAAGTAAAAAAAACAGTTTATATAAATATTAGTTGAGGTTGATTGTACTTTAAGAAAAATAAACCAACCCTTAATTTATCTGTAATAAATTCCACAATTATGTTTTTTTTTTCTGAAAAACCAATTTCCTCAAAACTGTGATTTTAGCTTTAGGATGAGTTACAAATACCAAAGGATAGTACTTATGGTATTGTGATTTTAGGTTAGGTTGAAAATGTACATGTAAAGTACGTATGGTAATTCAAGAAAGAAATTCAATAAAAGATACTTCAAACCAAGATTAAACTTGTCTGTAGAAGTAATAAATCCCAAAATGATGTTATAAATTAAAGAAAGTATTTACACAAATCTGGGATTTTAGGTTAGGTTGAAAATTCAAAAGTATAGTACAATGGTACTTTAAGAAATTAATTCAAACAAAACCCTAGACATGCATGTAGTCAAGTTGAGGAAAACAATTATGTCAATTCTGGGATTATAGCTTTGAAAATACACTAGTATGGCCGGTCTCACGCCAATTTTAGTTCCATTGCAAAAGTTAGTTCCCGTGGTCTGGATCTTCGGAGACTAAGCCATTT